>JAZGTH010000003.1:15457500-15617500 GCA_036877525.1 Chromobotia macracanthus | reverse complement strand
CAAACAATCACAAAATCCAAAATGCAATGCAAAAGTCGAGGCAGGCAGCAAACAGGCAAAAAGGTATAAACAATCCAAGGTCAAACACAAGCAATCCAAAACACAGTAAATAACGCTCAGAATTGTAACCGGGGCAAACAAGACTTCACAGAGTAGCATAGTTCGTTAGCATAGGCCTCATTCGTAACACATACACCTCTCCTAAATAAGCCCGTGGATTTGACCGCTCATTCATGGGTCTACAACAAATGGTGTGCAACAAAGCCCTTAATAAATAAAGCCTTTTTTATATAAACTTCTCAACACCAGCAGCTTTCCTTAGTGTGAAGACTTCCTAATCAAATTTCCTCCTGTGTGAGCGTGTGTGTGTGAGTGACTGAGCGAGTGAGTGTGTCTGTACGTTATTAAATCATATGCCATCACAAAGAGATTCAATGGTTTGCCGTATAAGAACACAACAAGATCAACAGCGTTTGAAAGCGACGGAAAAACGTATTGGTCCAATACATGCAAAAAAGCTTTTTTCTCACATATTAAACAGTTGACTCAAGGCAAACTTTCATATCAATTTAAAATCCAGAATACAGACTACATATCATCACTTCATGGCTGTAACACAATATCCTGACCCTGACCACAAATTAAATAAGATTTACATTCACTTCATTTTGTTAATTCATTCTGATCTTTAAAAATATAATTTACGCAAGCAAACGTTTTCAGCTTACAGGTTTTCATGAAGATCATGAAAACCCATCTGAACGCGCTCATCACAGCCTGTCCAAAACAACGGAGTGGTAATAGTGAATGCAGGTACCGTGGAAGGTGCTTGACATTCTGCTAAATGTTCTCTGTCATCCATGGTTTAGCTTGTTTGTGGCGCGACATCCCACAGAAACCCGATGATCACAAATAAATTTTTCATATATACTGTCATCCGCTATATAAAATCATGACCCGGCCTGACTACACATACATCCGACAAAATCCACAACATTGTTTTAATCTTTTATATTAATGCGACTTATATACTTATATACAGTGCAATTGCTGGACCTCAAAACGCTGTAAATGAACCAAAATCAAATAAATTAAAAACGGGTAATAAATAACTAGTCCCTAAAATCAGCACGAGCTGAACACTATTTTAATCTGAGTTTTTTTTTTTTTTCAATTAATCTGAGAACTGGGACTGAGTTTGTGTAATTAAAGAGTAAAAGAGCACTGTCGCTATGATAGTCCACATAATAATGGAAAATGGAAGCGAGGCCCCCAAAACAATGAGGACGGCTCCAGAGGGACGCGCTCTTCGCGTAATCACGGAGGAAATCATTGTCAGCCTGCTTCTCTCACACAGACAGTTAGGCATATTAAAAACCGCAGGACGCCGCCAAGCTGTTGCACATAGATCAGGGAGTCGGGATCCGGAGTCCGCTTTTCAGTCGCGTCTTTTGTTGGCGGATTGTTCCCCTTTTGGTGGTAGGGTCTAAAAGTGTAGACGGATACGGTTTCCAGGTAAAGAAGTTGCATGGTTTGAGTTCAAGTTAAATGTTTTCTCATGCGTTAGAAAATTATAAATGTTGAACAAACTTAAAACTTTAGACTTAAAGGCCATGCAAAACTTTGTGCTTCCATTCAAATGTTCGAATCCACGGTGAACATTGTAACTAATAATATAAATGAATACTAATAAATACTAATAAAAATAAAACAGAATAATTAAATTATAATATATAACCAAATTTGCAATAACACAATGTAATGTACATGTAGCATTACAAAAATCAAAAACAACATAAATTGTGAGAAAGTGATGTCTTTAGTATTGTACTAGGACTATATTAAAAATAATAGTGAGAGAATTTATAAATCCATAAACCTTAGTTAATGTTTGCAGTCTCCCAGTAAGTAAGCTACAGAGCCAAAGTGGCAAGGAACCAAAAATCCAGTGATGTATAAATAGTAAAAATTAAACCATAGGAGAAACCAATCTCTACCGAGAGGGTCAGTTCTCATCTGGCCCTTTAAAACCTGCAATCTATAACATTTTTGTTTAAAAAGGAAAGGTGATAGTAATAGTTTACAAATGTATGTTGATTTAAAACTGTCGGTCCATTTTCATGGCAAATGTCAGACAGCTGAGGAATATTCCAAACAGAGATGGTGTTTTTAATGCCTCATTTGAGGCATAATGTTACTGATTGCAGCTATAACATCAAAAGGCTGAAACAAGACAGAGAGTAAATGTTGTGTAAAATCAAACGGAGGTGAACATTCACACAGAAAACAGGCAACCATGCAGATATGTAGCAAATAGATTATGGAAAGATTAATAAAGAACACATTGCTTCTGAGTGACCCGGGCGTATGGCATCATTAGATGTCACGAGGATGAGTATCTGGATACTCACAGGCTGAACCTGTGACAGGCTGAACCTGTGTCAGAACGAGTATCAGGTCGAACTGAAGCTGGGTCATTCTGTCTCAGGTGTCATCCCATCTTGTCTTTCCTTAGTCTGGATAAGGACCAGATCCTGCTGACTATAGTGACCTTGGGGACATAAAAGACAGCAGACTGAGTACAGAGTAGAGTACCATTCCATGCCATTCAGTTTAACAAGTACATCTGTTTCCAGTTGTTTAAAGAGAACAAAAATCAGTTATTAACCAAGTATATAACAGATCAGTTTTCAAAATTGTCTCCTAACATTATCATATTTTGCAATAGTAAGTTTATAATAATGATTTATAATTTGAGCTGTCGGGTCCGATTTCCCGGGGAATGTCAGTTTGGTTTAATTTGACTTCAAAATGCGTAAAGAAAAGTACATAAAGTAACCTGCAATTTTATGGTTCAAATAGAGATGGCAACAGAGAGGCAAAAAGTTATGGTTTGCAGCTTTAAGGGATTTGAGCCACAAAATATACATACTATATGTAGGCTAGATTAAAGGACATGAGTCTTTTGTATATTTAAACTGACAAAAGAGTGTCTTCCAGACAACGCTAAGAAGACTGTTCCAGATTTGGGTGCTAGCAAGCCAGAGACATCAGGAAACAAGAGAAGAAAAAGAAAAAAGAACAGAAGAGGGTCAGCTTGGAATCATCTCTAAAACAAGACAGATGATAACATTGGTTAAACGACAGTGAAAAATGAATAAAAAATTGTTGTTGTTAATGCAAGAAATAATCATGCTTAATGATTGTCACTTAGGTATAGAGAGTGTAGCAGACAAGGTTGAATTTTTTTGACTTGCAAAGCTTCAGCGCTGTCTGAAAGTTCAAATGGGGTTCATGTGTATGCTTATCGCTCCAAGCAAGATGCAAGGTTTCACAAGTGTGGCAAAACCAACGTATAAGATATATAGATTAGAAGGTAACTGTTAAAACCAAAGAACCACAACGAGAGCATTATGTGCTTTATGTTGTTAAATAGGATGTTGAGCTTAGAGTTAGAACAATGCTAGAGAAAAGTAGAAGTGCAGGGGCAAGATTGCTTAACTTAACCAATACACATTTGTGAAAGTATTAATGTTGTAATAACTTATAGGTGTGTGTACAGAGATCATAATAATATCAGGAGGTCATCTATCAGGAAAGATTACTGTTATGTCATTGCCGCTATAAATTGCTGAAGAAACAAGGCCGAACTTTGTGGTGAAGACGCCTCACTGTTATATGTGTATGTTTGCTTGATGCTTGTTTAATAAAACTGATCCATCTCAGATGGTGATATTTTAACCTCTCTTAAACAAGTCTTGAGTGGGGTAATTACACTGTAAACCTATCTAAATTGAACGGAACTGAAATAGAGCCCTAGAGGACGAACCCTACTGAGTTTGGTCCGGACACTGCCGACAACTATCGAGCAGCTGACAGCTATCACAAGTAGAAAGTGAGAACAAATTATTATTTTCAGATTGCTGTGACGCTTGTTGGTTTGTTGGGTTATCTAGGCAGGATAGAAATAAGACAACCCTGATCTTATAGCAAGCTACTTAAACTTCTTATCGAAACAGGTATGAGCTGCAAAATCATTGTATTCATCTGTATCAGTTTCAGCTACATGGTCAGCTATCTGAAAATCTAACAGTTTATTTTGAACATTTAGCATTACTTGATTTAGCATTACTCAGATTTCTCTCAGTGCCATAGCTGAAATAAAACACATGATAGAATTATAAATACACTGCATTATGCATGGTGCAGTTAGTAGAAGGATCAGCACTAATGCATGTAATAATAACTGCTTCATTCATTTTTTTCAGTTCATCAGTAATTAGTATCCGCAATCCCTAATGCATGTGAAATATCATTCTCGAGTGACAACTTGCCATGCTAAACCATTGATTTTATTTAGAACAGCTGTAGTTCCTACCCCAGTAAAGAAACCTGCCACAGACCATCCTATATTTTTCCATGGACGTGTCTGTGGATTATCTATTCTATACCAACAGTCTGCTATGTGTATATACGAGTATCATATATGAGTATCATATTCTCGTTATTAGCATGACTAATGTTCTTCACCAGTATTGTGGTTCCTGTAGATAATAGTGTTGGTTTCTGGGTAACAACACCCTTGCCAGTCTCCTTCATCTAGATAATATTGTCAGGTTTCAGGAGAAACGAACCCAGTCGCAGACAGCGTTAAACTGAAAAAATCTTTAATAACAAAAGCCAACACAAAAACCGGCAAGGAGGCAAAACGAAAACCAAACACAGGCTAAAACTAAACAAAAGAACTCTCAAAACAGTAAGCAAAAAACACGACAGGACAGAGAACAAGTAAACTTGACAAAAACAAAGTTACAAACTACAAAAAAATGCATGTTGTAAATTCCACAATACAGAAAGCGAACCAAGATACAAAAACCATGATACAAGAACCAAGATACAAAGACCAAAATGCAAAACGAATCGGGACAAGACAGAAAACAGGTGGGCATTAAATAGCACAAAGACAAACGACTAACAGGTGCATTAAATTAGCACAGACGAAACAAGAGAACAAAGGGGCAGGGCCAAGACACAAGACCGAGGAGCACATGGCAAAAGTAAACAAAACAGAGGCCATGTGCTTCCACACAAGACGAAGACCCAGAGCGCGCGTTCAGATCCCGACTCCAAGAAACAAGAACCAAGGCTAGAAGGCAGTTTTTGAGCATATACACAAATCTGCAAGATGCGGTTGTATGTGAAATGCTGGTCCTTTAAATGACAAGCCTATATGCAAACAATTACAATCTTTTAGGGAAAACATCAGTGCTCTGTTTGCTCGTTGGTTATCAGTCATCTGAATTGATCATGGACATTTGTTTTGGCATATTACATTTATCTTTCTCAGTGTGTATCATCTCTATCGTCATCTGTTGAGTTATCCATACTGAGTGTAACTGCATACAAACCCAGCATTCTCCTTCAACCTCATTTTTTAAAACACCCCTTTGCATGAGTGCTAATGCACATGCATAATTTCCATCATATTTAGCTTTAGCTGTTCTAACTTTTTTGATACTGTCACTCAAATCTGAACTCATAATAAATTCTATGTCCTTTACTGTTGCATCTTGTGTTATAATAGTTGGGGCTGGGAATAATTCAGCTGTGTTTCCTTGGATCGTCCTATCTGGTATAGATTTAAATTACATAGAACAGCACTCCCTGATAGCCATCTTTACCTGCTATAGCCCATGCACAATAGTATGTTCCTGCATCAGAAAACTGCACATTGAATATAGTAATGTTTAATAACCATGCCCATCTTCTACCGTTCTCTTGTCCATACACTTTCTTTCTCTGTACCCGCCGCACTATTTCTGCCATAAATTGCGAATCTGTACCTTGCACTTCTGGGCCATAATATGCCTTTACATCTGCCCAATAGTGCTCCATAAAGAAATACATACTATGGGCAAACAGATCTCTTATTTCTATTATTTCTCTTATTTTTTATGTTCACTAAGGATGTATTCGGGGTTCTTGCTCCTAATTTACTTTGAATAAGTAGCCACTCTCTTTCTGCGGTTTGTGGCAGGTGTGTATATACACTACTAGTGTTCTCAGAGATGATAGATTCAGTAGGAATTCCATAATTTGTTAGTGCATTCAATGTTATTTCAGTCCATGTTAAACCTTGTGTTAATGTCCATCTATTCAGTAACTCAAGCAGGGACATTTACATTTCTTTTTTACACACTTCTAGCATCCCCTGATTTATGGTAAACAAATACAGCAGATTTCTATGTGGATCTGGTCTCTGCAGTATTAGACTTGTTAAAATTGCTTATTCTTCTAAGGCCGCCCTAGCTGAATCAACAATGTTGTCAACAAACACTATGAAAGCTTCTTCAACAGTGCACGGGATAAAACTGGCTAACAACCCTATGGCTTCCTTAGCAAAGCTGCCCAGTGGTATATCCATTAATGGCAATTTGGCCCTTAGTGCATACATAGTTGTGTAAGGGGTTTAGCACTGTTTGGCTCAATGGGCCATATATCTTCTAGCCTTGGGTTGCCCCCACCTCACTATCAGAGGAAGTTCTTTCCGCAGCATAGTCAGTGTTTTTCCCTCCCTGTTAGGCAGTAAGGTGAATTCTGTATTAGGACTCTAATAGAGAGAATTGGAGCTTTCCTTCTTTCCTGTAGGACAATGCATCAACCTTGACGTGTGTATCCGCTGTGGTTGATAGTCTGTCAGGACTCCTGTCCTAGTCACCGCGATCACCGTAGCTGGACCGAGGTACTTCAGTTCTCCTACACTCATTGGTTTCAGGCTTCTTATCAGCACGCTTTGGCCTGGAACAAAAGTGTGAGTAGGCTGTTCTGAGGGAAGAGGGAGACACAAAGAAACATCAGCACATACACAATGAAGTTTTTCATCTAGAGAGGTTACGCAATCCTCCTGCACCACCTTTAGGTCACCTAGGGAACCCATTTCTTTCCTGTCTCTACTGAGGCTTTAGTCAGCCTGCTTATAATGATTCCATTCAGCCTTTCCATTACTTCCGCTGATTGTGGGTGGTAAAGTGCCAATAGTCACTTTACTAAGAAATATGTCTTGACTAAGAAATATTTCCTTAGTCAAAATCTGAACAATGGTCTTAGCATCCTCTTTTGTGCACAGGAACACTTCTGGACACTTTGAAAACCTTTCTATGATTACCAGAAGATATTTCATATAGTTATATATAGTTTCCTTCTGGTGGCATATGCGTGAAATCAGTCTGCACATTCAGGAATGGTGCTTCTGTGTGAGGTAGCGTCTCATGCTTAATTAGCCTATGTGGGTTTACCTTTGCACATGTAAGGCATGAATCTAAAATGAGTTTGGCGGTCTTGCGGACATCAGCAGTGCAGTACAAATGGTTTGTTACCTGCACTACTTTTGCACAGCTTGTGTGGGACAAACCATGGTAGTGCCTGATAGCATTACTAATCCTAACTTTGGGAGTGCTATACTTTCCTTCTCATCTCTCACAATCCCCTCTTTGTCCGGAGCACAGCCATGCTTGCTCCAGTGGTCAGCCTGTATTGGTTGGCTTTGCAGGATCTTAATATCTATATCAGGTACGTTGCTTATGTGCATAGTCACGGCTACCTGAGTTTTGTTGCCACTGTCAAATGGGGATTTAATTTGCACCTTGGCTGCTTCTTTTGCAGCTTCCTCTGCTCTTCTATTCCCTACTGCTTGTTTATCATCTCCTGCCAAGTGACCTTTTACCTTTACTATCGCCACTTCGGAAGGCAGCTCTATTGCTTTAATTAACTGCCCTATTAAATGAGCTATGTGTTTCCTATCTGCTGTTTTGAAGTCTCTAGCCTCCCATGTTTTAGCAAAATGATGTACCACTCCCCCATGCATACTTTGAATCAGGGTAAATTGTTACATGTTTCCCTGTCATTAGTTCACATCCTCATATCAACGCTACTAATGTAGCAGCCTGAGCAGAATTATAGTCTAAAGCAAAAGCTTCTATTACTTCTTCAGTGTCTGACACCACAGCATAACCACAAAGGTAGACGCCATCAGAAGGTTTTGAGCATGAACCATCAACATATATGTGCTCCCCCCATCCAAGGGCAAATCTAAAAGATCGGCCCTGGAAGCACAAAAGGAAGTTAACACAATGATGCAATCGTGATCTGTGTTTGGCGCAGCTTTGTGATCAGTCAGGTTTCTAAGTTACCTGTCATGAATAGCACAGTCAGTTTGTGGGGACTTAATTTTCCTGATCATCTTGACCCTGTCTGTTAAAATCGTGGCATTATAACATGTCCTAGGTACATGACTTTAGACCGGACCCACTGGAGATTGCCTTTGGAGGCTTTGAATCCAGCTTGAGCGAGCATGTTGCAGATGATGACAGAGGCTTTTTTACAGTCCTCTTGGGTCTCTTCTGAGACCATAGTGTCATCTGCATACTGAAGAACACAAACTGTGGAGGGCAGGTTGGTCATTTTGGCTAGTGTTCTATTAATATAGATTGATAGATGTGTTGTGTGGCGAGTATGTAGGCACGAGGACACCCTGCTGGACAAAATTGCCAATCAAAGGTTTTATACTATCTTCCTATCTTTAGATAAAGGATATTGTTTGATGTAAACTGGTTTATTCATCTTAGCTTCACTTTATAAGGTCTATGAACCCTGTGTCATCCATATACTGTGACCACAATAATGGGTTAACCATGGTGTCTACCATTCGTTGGTTATCAAAGGGTTATCATAAATAATTCGGAACTGACACCACTCTGTAGACATCCCTGTTCTTGCTTAGGATGCCATGGTAGGGTAGGTGGCATCTGGTTTTGTGTTGTGCTGCTGCGGACTCACTTGCATCTGATCCTTCAGTGCTCTGCAATCTCGCCTCACATTACCCCGCTGCCCGCAGTGTTAGCATACCATCCCCGACCTTCTATCTTGGTCAAAATGTTGTTTTGTTTCCAATTTTTGATTATATTGTTTCTGCTGAGGTCGACTTTGCCCTGTAAACATAGCATTCTCAGTTTTCACAGCAAACCACCAAATGAATTCCGTAACGCGCTTCCCTAATGCCTCTATGTGCATATCATGTAAATTTGTCATTGTAATTCGAATCAACTGGGCTTGTCTACATTGTGTGTTATTCAAATTGGTATTTACAAACAAAGTCTTTATTTCATTATTCATTGGAAGTTTAGACTTCTCAACCCATGCCTTTTTAAACTGCACACAAACAACTAAGGCAAATTCTTTAGGTTTCTGATTAGTGTTGGCAGCAAATGATAGATCTAGTCTATTACCTAGGCGCTTATCTAAAAAAATCCTCAATTCCTCTGAAAAATGCTTCATGACCTTCAGGTCTCTCCCAGAAATATTAGTGTTGAGTTGCAGTCGTACCTGTGCCCATTATCTTATCATTATCATGACTCAGTGTTGGACACTCGGTAATTAGCATTGCTTCAGTGACATCACCCTCCAATGTTCTCCAGAAAAATGAGCATATTTTGTATGTGTTTGCAGAATAGCTAGGCAAACTAGGCAGAATAGAGGGCAAACTCTTGCAGATCAATTCCGTGTCAGACATTTTTAATGGTCTAACATCAACAGTATTGCCAGCTCTGACACAGAATGACACAGACACAGAAGTGTAGTTCACTCAAAGTCAAAGTCTTTATTGAGAAGTTCACTTTTTATAGATAATGAGGAAGGTAAGCTGATCACCCAATAGGAAAGAATTTTGATTCAGCAAAGACAAGGACACTAACTAAGACAAACAAATGTATCAATCACATCATGGGATGTAAGCTATCATGGAACATGAGCACAGAGAATACACAAGTTTGTAAGTACAAAATTCACAGACGGTTACAGATGGTTGCAGATGGTCACAGCAAAAATAACTGGGACTTTGAGACCACTGTGGACATCTATGATAAAGTATGATAAGATATTCGGCGGAAAACAAATTTGCTTTATTGTAAAAGCATAATTCTACTCCCTGGACACGAGCAGCACGTTGGTGACAAAAGACAGCAGAACCCAATAATCAGTTGTCTCATTTTAAGCAGACGCTTTTATCCAAAGCGACAAGTATGAGAGCATTTAACACACACTGGATCCGGCGCAACGTGATGAGGTTCTTAATGGGTTCTATTGTCTTTTGTCGTGTCACTTGATCGCATCGCTCGCATCCAGTGTAGACGCAATGTAACAGTAAGTTAAATCATAACATGGAAATTTGATCGTGTGATTTGTGTCATTGCGACATAACACATACTTACAGTGCATGTTTGAAAAAAGGATGTAGTCGTTTTTCTGGGGTGCATTTTACCCCAGACCACTAAAGAGCAAAGAAGTGAATCAATGAAAGAAAATTTACAAGAGCAACAGAAGATTTAAAGCTTATGGCAGATGCGCCCAAGAGATGATTCACCTTGTGACTGGCTGAATGTTAGTTCACTCAAATCTAAATAACAAATCAGAGAACACAGGAGGAAATATTGGCGGTGGGTCAAAAAAGTGCTACACCCCTGCCTGTGGCAATTCATACTGAACTTGTGATCTGTATAACGTATTTGTTCACAGCTATGAACTGGAAGATTTAAACAATGCCAGTGCAATTCCATTAATGCCAACATAATTTTCAAGTTTTCAAACTTCTATTCCAGAGAATGCTGTGGTTGATAGTATTAAAGGCAGTACTATAGGTGTAGTGATCTTCACACGGGGCACCAGTTATGTAGTGAGCCTCACACAGGACATCAAAGGTGTGTGTGAGTTTTGGTCACACGTCACCCCAAGTGTGTGTGTGTGTCAGATGACCTCTCTCTCCTTTTACCTCAGGACACCAGTGGAGGAATTCCACCTTAACATTTGTTGTTATTGAGTAATTCAACATAAATCATAAATGATAAGAAAAATTATGTAAAGTGGAGGGGGTAAATCACCTGGGATATCTGAAGGTTTTTGTGAAATTCTTGCTAACTTGTAGAGCCTCTGATTACCAACACAAGAAAGACACAGTTGTACAAATACAAAAGGGTTTATTCACTAAACATACAAAGGGAAATAACTACTGGATAATGTATAGAAATAAAAATAACACTACAATTGTATTGGATTATTAAATGAAAACAATGACTGGAATAAACAGAGTGAAAGATGCAATGCTGTTGATGAACGTGGTGGCAGGAGAATATTCTTAGGCTGTCAACTCCCAGAGATAACACCTATACTCTCTACTAAGTAGCACATACAAAGCCTATATTGTGATTACTAGTGCCAAGGTCTTGAAAGAGGTTTGGAAGGAAAAAGTATATTTACGTTCCACACCGTCAGGAGATCAGTCCTG
This sequence comes from Chromobotia macracanthus, assembly GCA_036877525.1. Lineage (NCBI taxonomy): Eukaryota > Metazoa > Chordata > Actinopteri > Cypriniformes > Botiidae > Chromobotia > Chromobotia macracanthus. The sequence continues at coordinate 15,606,165 of JAZGTH010000003.1, read as the reverse complement.
TGTTTGAGACGTCCTCCACGGGTTGGGCGGGTTGCGTACAGTCCGAAAAGTGCAGAATCACTCTCAAAGAGTTTCAGTCACGGTGAGGTGAACTCTGCTGCACCAGAAAGATTGTAAGTCCAAGGCGTGATAGAGTCATTGCAGTTGAGCCATGAGGCCGGAAGAGCCGTGAGGATTGGTAAAGTCCACCTGTGCAGATGATGGTAAAATTTAAGGTTTACTTGCAAAAGCTTAACCTTAGTCGTACTGTTGTATCTTTCTAGTTCGGTCAGAAAACTCAGAACAAGGATGGATCCGCTGATGAGGGACTTTATCTCTTTCTGGTGAGGTGGAGACTTTAATTTTGTGGCCCCTGTTTCCAATAAGGTGATTGGTTATCAGGGTGAAGGCTGACCACGCCATATGGCCCACCCTTCTCCAGCTGTGTGGAACTCGTTTACATAGTGTAAAATTCCATTTTAGAAAAATGTCCCTGAACCTTTATCTATGCATTTTCTTCTGTCCAAACCACTCTCAAAATACACCTGACAATGTACTGAATGCATACATACAAAACATGATGTTGAAAGGCTGGAATATATGTACCTATATTCAGGGGCTACAGGTGAGATTAAACATGTTATGACATTCCAGCTACATTTACACACACAATGACATTCATGTATGTTCAGCATTTGTAATGTCCTTTTTAACAGTTTCTGTATAAATGTAAAAGGTTTGACTCTCCTTGTTTCATTGCATGCTGCATGGCCAGCACATTACCATGCTGTATCTGGAGGATCAAAGGAACTTTATTGCCATCCTGGCCTGGACCTTAGGATCAAAGTAATGGGTGATAAGGGGAATCCTGTGGACAAATGAAAAAGGGTCCTCTCCTTCCCTGTCTTAACCCAACAGGGGTATCTGGCAGTTCCCTTAGCCTCCTTATCTGATGGCACTGGGCATCTGGTTGTGTTAGCCCGTCAACGTCCAATCGCAAGTGAGCAAACCTTCCTCCGTTGTGGCAGTTAGAGAGGGGTCCCGTCATAAACTGGGCCCTGGAATGTCCTTTGTTCTGCTGTTCATTACATAGGTAAGTAGCATTAGTAGAGAGATACACACATAATCGTATGACAATAACATGACAAGAACAAATCATTTGATTAGAGCAGTCTCTGTGCTACGTTATTGTCTAAATCATGACAAGAAATCCTCATAGATGCCATTTCTTTCCAGGAACGAACATAGCTGTCAGGAAACCACCTTTTTCAAAAGCATCTGTCTGCAGCAGTTGCACATACACTCTCAGCGCTGTCAGATTTGCGCTCCCAGCTGTGCTTCCTGTCAGTGATATCACTTGTAATCACCACCTGCATTCTCTGCTGCTTGTGACAGCAATAGTGGCGAGTGTTGGAAAACTGCATTATTTCCAAAGAATCAAAGGTTATTACATTTTGTCTAGATATTTTTGATTTTTTGTGTTTAAACAACTTATTATGGCTTTGGTATTAATGCATAACTGGTCAACTCAAGGAGTAGCAGTGGATCTAATTACTAAACTGAATGAAATTATAATTAAATTTAGCAAAATACATTTTGATGAAGTTTCATTAACAACTTTTGGGAGGAGCATGGTCGTTTATCCAACCAATCATCGTGCAGGGGTGCGTATACGTATATATATATATATATATATATATATACCTGTCGCCATTTCCAAAATTGAGCTCTTCCTGCCTGGCCGTCCGGTGAGGAGTCTTTTCTCTCTGCCAAAGCTCACCTGCCCTACTGTCTTAGCTCAAGGAGTGATCCTTTTTTCAACTGGACATCTCTGCCAAGCCTCTGTCCTCATTTCGGAGGTGTCGGCCCTCCCACTCTACTCAAAGCATGCCAAAACACCAAGGTCTAGCCTTGTCTGTTCTAGCAGAGCCCAGAGTAGTAGACAAGCTGGTTAAAAAAAACTCTGACATGGTTTTATGATTAGTGCTTTTAAAATGGCTCATTTTCAATGCTTTTGTATCAGTCCCATTGGTCACTAGAAAATGCAAAAAGCACGATAATCAATCTCTCAGTCTCTTTCAATTCGCTGTTTATTTTTAGCATTAACAGTCTTATATTGTAAAGTATTGCAACAAAAAAATAATAATTAAAAAAACTGACAGGGAAGTTCAAAGGCTGCAAAAGGCTATTGATTTACTAACAGGGAAACTGAAAGTGGTAAATAGAAAATTCAAAAGATTGAAGAAGCAAGTGGCTAAAGTAAAAGAACATTGGGCATCAGAATGTTGGAAACAGAAGGCTGAAAGAAAAGACAGAAAATCGAAAACTAGAATGCTGTTCTCTCTGTGCCCTGAGGGGAACATCAACTGTGATTGATTGACCACCATCCTAATGGGTTTTATGCTACAGCTTTGATTGACGGGCATAAAATATTTTTTTAAATAGACACTTATTCTGTTTTTTTCTGTTACATTGGAGAAACTATTAGAGCAGACAGTGCTACGGGTACATTTACATTTAGTCATTTAGCAGACACTTTTATCCAAAGCGACTTATAAAAGGATGAGAGCATTGAACATTTTGCCTTGCGAGCCGACAAGCCAAGTCTACAAAGCTACATTTACAAGCGGACATTGTATTCTGCTACTAGAGACAAGATGAACTAGAGACAAGAAGATTTTTTTTATGAGGATAGGATAGAGCATTAGGAATTAGTCAGGTGTCTGTGAAACAGGTATGTTTTGAGTTGTTTTTTAAAGGCTGTGATGGTCTCAGCGGATTGGGTGGAGGCTGGGAGTTCATTCCACCACAAAGGAACAGAATAGGTGAAAGTTTTGCAGATTGATTTGGTGCCTCGTTCTGACATGGGCTGTTTTTGGTTGATTGAAGACCAGACGTGCTGCAGCATTCTGGATCATTTGCAGGGGTTTGGTGGCATTGGCTGGAAGGCCAGCCAGAAGGGCATTGCAGTAGTTTAGCCTTGATATTACAAGTGCTTGGACTAGGAGCTGTGTTGCGTGCTCGGACAGGAAGGGTCTGATTTTCCTGATGTTGTAAAGCACATACCTGCATGACCGAGAGATTGTTGCAACGTGTGGAGTGAATTTCAGCTGGTCATCAAACACCACCCCAAGGTTTTCTAACGGACCAAGTAGGTGTAAGAGTGGATGATCCAAGTTCAACTGTGAAGCTGTGTTCTAATGATGTATTATCAGAAGTTCTGTCCTGCTGAGGTTGAGCTGGAGTTTCCATTTTTTCATCCAGACTGAGATGTGTAGGAGGCAGCCGGAGAACCGGGCAGCAATGGTGGGGTCGTCTGGCTAAAATGAATAGTGTAGCTGTGTATCATCTACATAGCAGTGGTATGAGAAGCCATGTGCTTTAATGACTGCACCTAGAGAAGCTATATACATTGAGAAGAGGAGAGGAGATGAGAAAGTTAAGAATAGTTGATGGCTGTTAGAAGTGTTGCTGATCCTATTTTGAAAGTAAGCAGCTTTGGCAGTGGAGACGTTTTTGGGAAAGCAAGATAAGAGAGATTGGTACTTGTTGAGGTCTGCAGGGTCTTTTAACTTGTGCCATTTTCTCTCCATGGCTCTGAGCTTGGTCCGGGGGCTGCGGAGGGTCTCAGAGAGCCAGGGACTTGAGGGTGTTGCACGTGTTGGCCTGGAGGTTAGAGGGCAGATATCATCAAGTGGAAACCATTGAAAGAAAACAAGTGGGTGAGATGAGCAGAGGTTACAACGAACAGAAACAGGAGTGGGGATGGGTGGTGAGCGTGGAGGGAGGGTAACAGTGTATGTTAGTAATTGTATGACGAAATGATCAGACACATGTAGAAGTGTAATAAGGGTAAAGTTATGCTGAGAAAAAACACAGTTATTATGATAACCATTGAGGGTACGGATGTATTGCAGTATGGGTCAGGCCAGTCTCACAGCCTCTACTTGGCCTTGACATACTGTGTAAACTACCAGGCAGTCTGCAACTGCAGGGGAACACATTATTTTGGCTGAGACAGGTCATTCCCATTGAGAAAAACACAGTTAGTGAGGAGAGTGTTTTGTATCCAGGGCACCCTGCTTGGTCTACTGCTCAAAGGGAGTTTGGCCTTAAAGAAGTTCTGTGTGATTCACTGGTAAGTTTCCCCCAGTATTTCCCAATATCCATTGGGAAAAGAAGCAGAGGAAGCAGCTGCTGGGGTAATGCTAAATTTGGAAAAACAGGGAATAATTCCAAAAACATCCTCCAGCAGCAATTCATCAATGTGGTCTGTAAACAAACCAAATGTTAAATGGAGGCTGACAATTGACTACAGAAGTGAACAAATATGTTGATAAATGAAACCGTTGTAGTTGATCCTTCTGCTGTTTTCTCCTGTGGACCAGCTGATACAATTTTTTCTGTAATATACATATCCAATGGATTTTGGTCAGTGCCCCTTCATTAATCCTGTCAGGATTGGTTCAGTTTCACATGCAATGGGTAAAAATACACATGGAATAGATTACCGCAAGGACTTCATAACAGTCCCACAGTTTATCATCAGGCCCTAAAAGCAACATTAGACAAATGGTGTTTATTAGTCAACCATAGTTTATTACATAGACAATATTATGATTTATAGTACTGATGAGAATACACACATAACAGATATTTAAGTTGTTGCTCGACTTGCTGCATGCTGATGGTCACATAGTTAGTTGAAACAAAGCTCAATGTGCAAAACCTTTAGTTGTTTTTCTGGTACAAGTGATATCTACTCAAGGCCGACTCCCCTTGTCGTACAGCTGCACTAGACAACCTAAAGTTACCCACAATAATGCATGAACTCTTTTGTTTAACTTCTGTAAACCTACACACATTAAACACATAACCAAAAGTAAGGAGAGCAAGGAGAAAGAGAGAGAGAGAGAGAGAGAGAGAAGATGTTAAGCCAAGTCAAATCAGCTGAGAACTGGCGGTGAGCCAGAAGCTGGACACCGCCAGTTCACCGTAGTGAACAAGACTGAATGTTACTGGTTTCCTGGGACAGGGAAGGAAAAAACTGACTATGGGAATACCACTGGGTGTCTTACGATATATGATGGGGTATATTCAATATCTATGGGAATGTATGCTAACAAAGTCCCTGATTTTCGCAGGTGGCAGGATAGAGCAGTGTCTGGCTTTTACTGGGTCTGTGGTATTAAGACATTATTGACACCTCCCGATTGATGGAAAAGGATTATGTGAAAGCTTGAAATGAAATTGCAAGTGGGTTTGAGTCTATCTTAGTATGGATTACACCAAACAAAAATACTGAATGGATAAATTATCTACATTACAATCAACAAAGAATGACTAATTATACCAATATGGCTTTATAAGCATTGAGAGGACAATTAGACGCTACCAGCAGAATGACTCTCCAAAACCGAATGGTAAGGGATGAGGGAGGTGTCTGGGGACATATACATTTCCGTTCATTTCATGCTGTGTAACATATAATCAAAGCTTTATGCAAGGCTGAACTACCTCCTATGTTTCTGTTAAGAAATTATAAACAACACTTGGTGCACCTGGGAACAAATGCCAAATTGATATAATTAGTAGTGTCAATGACACTACTAGCAGGTAGAGAGAAATATGTAGTTGTGATTTCTGTGTACTCATTCTCTTTCTGAGCTGACACTTGAACAGTAAGTGGCTTTAATAAATACCTTCTCATCTCCACCCTGGACTCCTCGTCTCTTCATTCATGATCTAACATGTGGTATCTGCAATTGTAGGATAATAAAAATATAAATTAACTTACAGGTTTGCAGTATAAGTCCAAAGGCAGAATTTTTATGTGAACAGTTTACATAATCTTCATGTAATGAAGGGTCAAACACATGAGGATCCATATGCAGCATTTATTAATCGTAGTCAACAGGCAGGGTACAAAAACAACAAACAAGGTTAGCAAAGGCAAGGCAGAGGCAAAACGGCAAACAGGCAAGGGTCGTGGCAGGCAGCAAACAATCAGATAATCCAGAGACAGTCCAAGTAATAAAGACAGGCAGTAAACAGGGAAAAACAGAGTAACAGTCCAAGAACAAGACACAGGAAATCCACAAACAATAAGAACGCTCAGAATTGATGCCGTAGCAAAACAAGACATCGCCCTGAGCGCATGTAAGTCTGGGGCTTAAATAGTTGATGCCCAGTCCCACCCTGTATCCTGCCCACCCCATGGTTCCTGGATTTACTGCTGGTCCCACCCAGCTCTTTGGTTTATTCGTTTCCACTGGTTCCGTCCAGCTCCTTGGTTCCCTAACCTCCACTGATTCCACCCAGTTCCTTGGCTTTTTCTTCTCCGCTGTCTCTGTCCAGCTCACTGGCTCGGTCCTCTGCTGAAAATTCACCACCTCTGTTGGTGTCTCTTAGCTCCCAGCTCCCAGCTTGGATCTGCCCTGCTTGGTTCCATCCTCCAACTCCAACTTACTAAACATCTCTAAAATATACAACAGAGAAACGTGAAACCAATATATTATTGCTTGTCAAATTAGGAAGCTGTCTACAGAATACCATACTCAGTGACAAAAATGCATGCTTATAGGAAGCAAACCTGTCATCTCCTTAATCTAACATGTTATTCCGACATAACATATGTCCTTTTTCTTCCCCTTTTACACTCTTCTCCTAATGTGTGCCCACTTCTCTATCTTTGTATTTGCCTTTTCCATCTGCATTGATTTTTCTTTTTGTGGCAAAATCATTGGCTCATCAATTCATTCAAAAACTAAAAGTGGTTCAGTCTGATATCTGCCTCCCCCGGTTTCCTGCAGCAGTGGTTCAGTCTGATATCTGTCCCCCCCCGGTTTCCTGCAGCAGTGGTTCAGTCTGATATCTGTCCCCCCCCCGGTTTCCTGCAGCAGTGGTTCAGTCTGATATCTGCCTCCCCCGGTTTCCTGCAGCAGTGGTTCAGTCTGATATCTGTCTCCCCCCGGTTTCCTGCAGCAGTGGTTCAGTCTGATATCTGCCTCCCCCCGGTTTCCTGCAGCAGTGGTTCAGTCTGATATCTGTCTCCCCCCGGTTTCCTGCAGCAGTGGTTCAGTCTGATATCTGCCTCCCCGGTTTCCTGCAGCAGTGGTTCAGTCTGATATCTGCCTCCCCCGGTTTCCTGCAGCAGTGGTTCAGTCTGATATCTGTCTCCCCCCCGGTTTCCTGCAGCAGTGGTTTAGTCTGATATCTGTCTCCCCCCCCCGGTTTCCTGCAGCAGTGGTTCAGTCTGATATCTGTCCCCCACGGTTTCCTGCAGCAGTGGTTCAGTCTGATATCTGTCTCCCCCCGGTTTCCTGCAGCAGTGGTTCAGTCTGATATCTGTCTCCCCCCGGTTTCCTGCAGCAGTGGTTCAGTCTGATATCTGTCTCCCCCCGGTTTCCTGCAGCAGTGGTTCAGTCTGATATCTGTCTCCCCCGGTTTCCTGCAGCAGTGGTTCAGTCTGATATCTGTCTCCCCCCGGTTTCCTGCAGCAGTGGTTCAGTCTGATATCTGTCTCCCCCCGGTTTCCTGCAGCAGTGGTTCAGTCTGATATCTGTCTCCCCCCGGTTTCCTGCAGCAGTGGTTTAGTTTGGTGTTGTATTGTTAAGCGTTTAGCTCCAGGTTAAACTGAGCTCTCGTTTCTCTATAATGTCTGTGGCATTCGCACCGCATCGGCAGCGCGCGAAAGGCGATATAACGCCCGCGGGGATACAGAAGGTAAATTAATTATGTATATAACACAGTAACGCTGAGGTGTTTTGGGGCTCTGTAGCCTTTCGGCTAATGCGTTAGGTGCGCTGCTCTCTTGCTATCATGAGTGCTGTGATAAACCTTACAAAGAAATACGCGTGATAACGTTCAGTGGTTGTCAAACTCATGAACTAGAGCTGTTTCAACTCTGTATCCGGCGGTTTAAACGGCCTAAAGTCGTGTCAGCGCTGCGGCGTCTTTGTTATTCGAGACGCGCTCCTTTATCCCTAGAAAACATGCACATCACAAACGCGTTCAGACGGGAAACAGTGTCTGCCCCACTGTCCAGTAACTGCACGTCACTGGTCTATTAACCAATTCACTCGTGTGAAGCAGGCATTATGCCGGCTGTGAGCATCACTTAATAACCTCAGTAAGTTTTATTGTCAGGCATGTTTACAAAACTGACAAATGAGAAATAACGACAGGATTCTAAATACAGATGACATGCAGAGATCGGAGTGAGTGTCGTGTAGGAGAGGGTAGTACATACGCTGTTGTCATAATAAATAGGAAAATGAGTCAAGCTGGCTATTCTTAACTGTTTTCAAATTTGAAAATAATGAACTCATACAAATTATAGAATAACACAAATGTAACTATGGAGATGAAGCTTGTTTTAGTTTCAGAGTAGCCACCCTTTGTTTAGAGATTGGGATGGAATGATCTCTTGACGTTTAATCACCCATCTGTACTGCTGATGTTTCTTCATTATTCTGTCCATTGTTTTTCACAATATTAGTTTTGTACTTAAAAATAGCTGAGAAACTACCTTTAGACATTTAAGCATAAAACAAACATCAGATCAAAAGGTTAAAATAATCAGAAACATTTCAGTCATATGACCCTTATATGTGTTTAAAAATACATGGAAAAGCAAAAAAGTGCTAAAGATCTGTTCACATTCTGAATAATGTTTAATTGACATTGTAAAATTGTTTCCTGCAGTTACTGGATGAAAACAATCAGTTGATTCAGTGCATCATGGACTTCCAGAGTAAAGGAAAAACAGCCGAATGTTCACAGTAAGTCTGTCAGGCAAGCTGTCTATAGTTATAAAAATGTCTTTAGTTCTCCAAAGAGTCTTCAGTGAGGCATACCATACTTTTTTACATTTCATATGGGTATTACACACAATGCATCATTTTGATCTAAATGGGTTTATATATGTCTTTATATATTTATATATATTTTATTGACAGCTACCAACAGATGTTGCACAGAAATCTGGTGTATCTGGCCACAATAGCGGACTCCAATCAGAACATGCAGTCTCTTCTGCCTGCAGTGAGTGTCTTTGAGTTTCTTTCATTCACACGTAGGTCATAATTGGCTTCAGGCAGGTTAGTGTGCCTAGGAATTTATGCTTAGTTAAATGTTCATGTGTGCTGTGTAGTGTTATCCAGCAGAGTTTTGAATTGAATTTAAAACTCATCTGATCAGGTGTTTATATTTGATTTGATGGGATACTTGTGTGGGTTTTTTTTATGTTGACTTAAATCACATGAAGTTGCTTTGTGTTACTAGTCCAGTTGTATGCATGATTATTTTCTAAAGAACGGCTCTGAAATAACATCCTTTTTGGGTAATGTCACCAGCAGTGAATGTAGGAATTGCAAAGAAACAGGCCTTCAAGTTAGATTTGAGCTTTAGATCAGCTGCTGCTGGTAGCGCTGAACCACAGAAAGTTACTGAAAGTTTGGCAGCGAGAAACAAATAGAGCCAATGGTGACGAACACATCAATAAACATGCCAATTAACAGTTCAAAAACAGAGCACCAATGGCCGACTAACGGCGTGTGTTTTGGGCTTTAAGTAGTGGTGGCGAAGTAAAGCTATTTTAACATAATTGTTTTAATAAAGGTTCATCACTTTAGGGTTTATCAAGATTTTCAAATCACCAAGGATCTCTGCTGGTGAAAGTGAGGGAACTGGTCAATGGATTAATCACAGAAGCAAAAATGAATAAATGGATAGATGAATAAATTAGTGAATCGATGTAGTACATAATCTGTTCTCGTTTACGCTTAGTAACGCAAACCAATAAAGATAATATTGTCTGTTTGTAAACAAACAAAACTCATAAATAGAAAAAATAAATGCAGGTGGATGCACACAGATGTGTGTATATGAGCGAGAGCGAGCGAGAGAGAACCTGAGTTCACAATTGCCAATAACAACAGCGTTTTAAGCACTTAATTTTTCTGATACTTTCAATAAAAAATAAAATAACAACTGAATAAAAGAACAAGTTCGCTTTCACCTGGGCCGTTGGCTACAACTTGGACAGAGGATCTGACACTGTCATGCTTTGCACATAAATACCGCAACATGGTTGGAGTATTATTATTATAAACCAGCTGCTGGGAGCAAATCAAACAGTAAACCTAAAGAAAAAAGTATAGGCCTACTTGTCTTTAATGTATCGTTATTACACTACTTTCTGAAACAATACATTAAAAATGACATGGCATGTTATGGCGAGGATAGGCTAAGATGTATTATTCCATCCACTGATAATAGTTGGTATGCCTTTACCTTGCCCACGACAGTCTAGCGAACAAGCTTAACCAAATATTATGCTACCATCAGTGATGCAATTAGGCATAATAAATATGTGACACTAAACATGTTATTAAAAATGTGTGACAGGGCTCACATTATTCAATCACATTATTAAACCTTTAAATCAGAGTAAGAAGCGTGAAGTCACGTTGGTGTCTTTGAAACGAAGCTTTGGATGTCACTGGTCACATGATTTTGATAGAATGAATCACGCATCAATACAAAGCTTCACTAAAAATCACTTCTTTTTTTGACAAATGCCTCTGAGCTTTTGGTATTATGGCTAACATTAGTAGCATATTAAATAACAAAACAGTAAAAAAAATGCTTAACAATAGTCTCAGAATTTAATCAGCCACAAATTGGAACCAGTCAATATTCACCAATTCTTTGGTGTTCTGTCAATTTTGCCAAATGTGTAACCCGATAAATTTTAATAATGCAGAAGATAAGTCACATTAATTATCGGTTGTATTTAATTTCAGTTGGATAGTTTTCACGTGAATTGATCCATATTGAGGTAAAAAGCCCTATGTCATAATGTTAAAAAAGTAATATGTAGTGACCAGTACATAGAAAAAATTTTTTTTCCCTCATGACAGATCGGATATTGTTGCACATGTAAACAAAAAACTGCGCCAGATACAATTTTTTCACACATGATCAGAACCACTTCCAAATATGGATTTAAATCAATTGCAATTGCGACATGTGACCTGTTTAATGTAATCAAGTACATTAAACTCCTGTACTTGATTTCCACGCGTAAAGACATCACCGTTCTGTGACAAATTGTTAGTTGTCACTTTGCACTTGTTGCACACGGCATATGCAGAAACATGAACATTGATGGAAGTCAAAATTGTCCACTTTGTGATCCAAGCAAAAAATGTAGTTTCTCTCTCCCTCTCTCTCACAGCCGCCCAGTCAGAACATGCAAATCAATCAGAGTGTGGCCCCTCCGCAGCCCCCCCACGCTCCCAGTATGCCCTCAGAGGGGCCAGCCACCCCACATATGCAGAACCAGATGAATGGACAGATACAAGGTAACTCACTCAACCTCTATAGTGCACTTGTGTCAGACTTCTGTGTTGGCTGACTGATCCATTTATCTTGTAGCTTTGTAAATTCCTGAATTAGGGGTTTTTACCATCGGAGCAGTTAAAGTCTGTTGAGTCCACAGTTAGCAGGCAGCAGACATCAAATACTGATCATTCACACACAGACTTATGAACACAACTAAACGCAGAGATCTTGGGAGTAGTTGAACAGTTTTCAGAGATGTGGTGGATTATGGGGAGATACTCCAGGAAAATTTGTCCCCCTCTTAGAAATAGTACTGTTGATTATATGATAACAAACATAGATCCTTAATCTCTCAGAGCATTCACTGTTCAAAAACTAACCCCACTGTCTGGTCACAAATTACTTTGTATCTTAAAAGGGTCACGACATGAGGAATCAAATTTTCCTTGATCTTTTGACAATGATACCAAGACCTCTTAATACATCCTGCAAGTTTCATAGCTCAAAACATCTTCATCAGTTTTTTAAGCATATGTAATGTCTCTCTGGAAAAAGAAACGAATGCGAAATGGCTGAAAATGTGACTGTTAACTTAGGAAGAGTTCAGAAAACAATATTTGGTGGAATAACCCTGGTTTTTAATTGCAGCTTTCATGCATCTTGGCATGCCAGATCTCCACCAGTCTTTTGCATTGCTCTTAGTTGACTTTATGCCACTACTGGTGTAAAAATTCAAACAGCTTGGCTCTGTTTTGTCTTGATCACATTCCAGAGGTTTTCAGTGGGGTTCAGGTCTGAAGATTGGACTGGCCATGACAGGATCTGGTGATCCTCCATCTAAACCTTGATTGACCTGGCTGTGTGTCATTGAGGATTGGTTTATCCAGCAGGACAATGCTCCGAGTTAGGGAACATAAGGAGTTGGGAAGCAGAAGGAAGCAAGTTTTCTTCCAGGACAACCTTCACATGTGCCCTTCACAGACAAATTTGCCCAGTTCTAGCCTTGCTGAAGTACCACCAGATCATCACAAATCCACCAGATTACACAGTGGGTGTGAGACACTGTGGCTTGTAGACCTCCCCAGGTCTCTGTCTAACCATTAGATGACCAGGACCAAATTGGACTTATCAGAGAATATGACTTTACCCAGTCCTCTGCGGTCCAATCCTTATGGTCTTTTGCAAACCTCAGCCTGGTTCTTCTTTGCTTCTCATTGGTGAAGGGCTTTTTCTAGCTTTGCATGACTTCAGTCCTGCCTCTTGGAGCCTGTTTTGAACCGTCCTCACCATGCACTTTGCCCCACCTGCCATTTTCCATTCTTTTTGTAGTGTTAGCTATATTTTATTTATCATGCATTTTGTAAACAGTCTTCTACCGCAAGCTGATCTGCAGCAGTCTCTGTCTCTTAGTGCTGGCAGAGTGCTGGGAGAACCAAAAAAGTAACACGAAATCGTACATCTCAGTTGATTCTCAGTATATTATCTGACACACAGAGGCCTATATGAGCAACAACAACCTTGAGAGTTGAAATGCTATAGTTAGCATTAGGAACACAAGGTTAATTTCTATCAAAATGTACAGAAAGTCCACATGCACAAGGTATATGAAGGCTGTGTTAGGTAAACAGGAGCTCAGCATTTAAAGTCACACAGGCCACATAGGCCCTACTATTCTGTTTTCATTGTTTCAGTGTAAATCATTAGAGCCAAAATCTTTAACATTGGCCACTTTAAATCATTTGATTTAGTGCTCTTATGATTATGCCTATGAAAGAGTATAAGACAATAATCAGTCCCCTTGGTATTATCTATCCTAAACTTGAGGTACATTTCACCAAATGTGACAAAATAATTTCCTCACACTCTTAATGGTTCACTAGAACAAACATCTTCCCCTGGTTCTTTCTCACTGGGGTGGTGGTAAAAGATTTTGCTCACCCTAATCTAACATAGTGTACGTAATATCAAAATCATTTCATAAGCAAAGAGAATACAAGTCAAATATAACAGACAAATCGTTAATCAATAGATTTCATGAATCACCTTTTTCACAATCAAAGTGAATGATCAGTAGTCGATTATCAACCAATAATCAAACAAGGTATTCCAGGCTTGCAATGATGTACATACTCCACTTTCCTTTGCAGTTAGCAAATCCAAAGTAAGCCTATTCTGGATTACAGCAGTTGTAATAGCTTTCAGTTCTTTATTTAACAAACAGAAATTTCTGGTCAGATTTCTGTATCATTAGACAGAGCTTCTAACATATAGGCTAATTAATTTGTCTTATTCACTGCAGCTACAACACCACCAAAAGGAAATATTCCCCAGATCTATGGATTGGTATGAACATAACCTCTATATTTAGCAGCTGCTCTTCTCATTCTACTAGGCCTTGGCTAATGCAATGTGTGATTCATGTTGTCAAGCAGCTAAACTCCAGGGGCCACAACCCCCAGATAACTGCACCCAGTCCATTGAAAATCAGCTGCAAACAGTGATGGCTCTTCCGCTGCATATCCAATAGTACAGTGAATTGGCTGGAGTGTAGAGCTGACTGAATTGGCATGTACCAGCCTTACTGATTCCTCTCACTTGGCACAACCTGTGTAATTTCAATAATATCTAGCATAGTCTTACACCTTGACATTTTCCATTCTTTAAACTTGGAATTGCATTACAAACACAAGTATCACCTACTTCAAACAATACCCCTAATTCTTACCTTACATGTCCTTTCTCTGGCAGTGAAACCAGTCTCTTGATTCAATGCGTTGAGGTCATTTGCCTAATGTCCAGCACCTAATGCAAGGATCTTAGTGGTAATGGGGAGAGAGTGTGGGGTTTAGCAATGTCATGTAGACCTGATGCAGCTATGTTGGTAAGTGGCACCACAGACTATAAGCCCTGTAGATCGTGGCATATCAGGCAATGTTTCACATCCTCATTCTTACTCTGAGCAGCTGATAGGGCATAGCTGTGTTTTCTCCACAGCAGTGCAGGTGAGGGATGAATCCACTCCATTCAGTCCCATGTGGACGGCCAGGAATGCAGTCAGGGACACAAGGAACAGGTAATTTTTTGAGGGTTGATGACCTCTGCGCTGGGGACAGCCCTCACTATGCTAGCGTGTATCCACTGTGGGTGGTAGTCTGTCAGGACACCTAAACTGTGGTTCTCACAGTTTCTGCGGTTGGCTTGTCAATAACTTATGTTGTTACCGTGACAGCCCTACCTAGCCCTACATGATTTGATCATGTGATGTCCTGCTTGCTTTCTGTAGGTCCCAACCAAATTTCCATGCAGGGACCTGGGCCCAACCAGACACCCAGTGGCCATGGCTCCATCGGGGCGTATAACCACGCTGCGCCCTCCTCGCAGGGCCAGATGAATATAAACCAAGGGCAGTCCATGGGTAGCTATGGCCCGCGCCCCAGCATAAACATGCAGCCCAGTCAGGGTACTACTTCACCTCTCGCTTTACCATGACTCTCTTTTAAAAATACCACTCACATTAAAATAATATAGAAATGTGAACTTGAAGAAATAATGTGAACTTGCAAAATTGAAAAAATGGTTTATTTGCTGTTAGGACCCATGATGCACCAGCAGGTGCCCTCTCAGCAGTACAGCATGCCTGTAGCTGGTGGAGGTGGGCAGCATTACCAGGGGCAGCAGAACCCCATGGGCATGGTGGCTCAGGGCAATCACGTGATGGGGCAGAGGCCCATGCCCCCCTTCAGGCCACCACATCAGGGTAAGCTGAAGAGTTGTTAGAGATGATTGTGCTGTTTTGTTTATATGCTGGATTTCATCACTGTGTTGGCTTGTATAAAAGTGTGAGTGTGTGTTTTTAGGACCTCCACAGCAGTACCCAGGTCAGGAGGAATACTATGCAGAGCAATACAGTCATGGAGGACCGGGGGCGCCAGAGGGTATGACACCTTATTTGTTTTACAGTTCATTATTTCTGTTGTATCTGAATTTAAAAGGAGAGCAATATTGTAACATCTTACTTTTAAAAGTAATGTTTCCAAAATGAGACATTGTTCACCCAAATGAATTCAAACTGTTCACAAGATGCTTAGCAGTCATCCTTAATTTTAGTAAAGTCTTTGTTTTGTATGTTGTTTTTGTACAATATCAGGGTTGTAGTTTCAGATGTTTTCCCCACTGGGTGTGTTTGCTGAGGTCTCCGTCTGTGTATGACTGCAGCACTGGTCTACTTTCAGACTTGCTTGGTTTTATCAAACCCCAGTGCATTTGTGTTTGTCTTGCATATTCACAAACGTGCCCTTGATGGAGACCACAACCTTGGTTAATATTTTTCGGTGCTACCATTCACAGGAAACTGAGCAACAAATTTATTTACAAACAAAACTCTCACTTGACCAAGTCAAGTTTTTTTTATTGTCATTCAACCATATATAGTAGGTGCAGTACATGGTGGAATGAAACAGTGTTCCTCCAGGACTGTGGTGCCACATAACTACATAGACAACAGGGGACTGAGTACAGTCACACAATTTCACATAAGTGTATGTGTGCAGACTGGTGCAGACAATGCAAACATCACAAATCACAAAGTGCAGAAATGTGTTGACAGTAGAGACAAGTGCAAAACAACCAGTATATAACCCTACAGAACAGACTGTACACTACAGAAACGTTACACTGCAGTACAGCTGAGCAGCAGCACCGACCAATATACATATTTACAGAGTGTGAGTGAGGCTGTAAAGAGTGTGTGCATTGTGTTTCTAGTCCTGAGTGTGTGTGATTGTGTGCTTTTTGTGTCAGTCCAGTTCATGGGAATTCAGGCATCTAATTGTTTGAGGGAAGAAACCGTTACACAGTCTGGTTGTGAGGGCCCGAATGTTCCGGTACCTTTTTCCAGAATGGTGAAGAGCATGTGTGAGGGGTTTGTGGGGATATCCACAATGCTGCTGGTTCGATTCCAGTGCTGGCAGGTAGCAACTGAAATGTCCTTGAGAAAAGCACTTAATCCCAGATTGCTCCCCGGGCGCAGCAATTTAAAAATGAGACGTATTTGTGCTGCATAGAAATAATTTGAAATATAAGATTTGGAAGAGCCATACCACCTTTTTCTAAATGCTGTTTAAGTATTGTTCATTGTTAGATAACTAATATTAAAAATTGCCCTCTGCTCCGGGTGTGTGTGTTCACGACGTGCAGTGTGTGTTCACTCCTCAGCAATGACGGGTTAAATGCAGAGGTCACATTTAGGATATGGGTTACTAAATCTGACAAATGTCACTTTTACTCTTTTTGAGCAATTTCTCCTTTCATGCAAGCCTGTGGTGAACAACAGTCTAGTCTACAGGTCTACCCACCTCAGTGTTTGCTGTCTGCTAAGGTGGAACAGTTTAAACTTAAAAGGTTAAAAGGAAATTTATTACTATTAATACATTAGAGAACATAAACAATGAGCAATATATTATACAGCATTTATTAACCTTTTTTTAATTTAAATTTATACCAATACAGTTATTCATTGTCTGCTCCAAATAGTTCTCTGAGCATTAACAAATGTTATCAGATACAACTTTGGATTGTAAAACGTATTAGTAAATATAGATGTTAACATTAACTAGGATTTATAAATGCCATTTTTTACTTTTATTTTTTAGTTTAATATACAAGATTAATAATGGAAATAAAAAAAATTGACACAAATGAGCTATTAAACATACGCATTTCAGATTTATGCTACACAGCTATAGTCCTATACATACATCTCGGTGCATAGAAAAAACAATATCCCACACAACAACAAACGCCAAACAGATGAGGTTACCATTTCTACATTTACAGTTTATTTAACTGAGGATGTCTTTATATATCAACCACTTGTCCCAGTCTGTTCTGAAAGCACTTTTTTTGATTGGATTTTCTCAACTCCAAAATATAGTGCATGGTCTGCTTCAACTGTCCACACTGTCTTCAGCGAACTTGGTGCCTGGAGACTTGTTTACTTTTGATCTTAGGTTTTAAAAAGAAGCAAATAAGGCACTTCCTGGAAAACTGTCCATATTTGTGAGCTAGTGATAGTTTGGTGTATTGTCCACATATTGTACCAATCTGTTTCTAGTATTTCAGTCTTTAATTCTTTATCCCATTTCAGTTTTATATATAGTGTGGAGGAGGGGCTTACACATTAACATTGTACAGGGGAGAAATTATTCTGTGTAGTATATGATTATAGGCATCCATTATACTTTTAGTAAGGGAATGGCTATCATTTTCCTTTTTTATTGTAGTAATCCCTTAATTGGAGATCTAAAGTCCTTATTTTTGATTCCAAAATCATCCTTTAAGGCCCGGAAACTTTTAATTTCACCCTCTGTAATTACACAGCAATGTTGTTGTTCCCCTGTCCTTCTATTGTTGAAATATTGGATCTTCCCTTCCTGACTTAAATTCCTCATCATGCGAAATCCACCGAAGTATTCCAATTTTATTTCCAATTTGAAATGTTTGACAATAGAATGCCGGATCTTTAATGAAAATGTCACTATTGGGCCCAGTTTGTCTTTACTATGTCCATGAATTTCGTTCTCCCCTGTAAAAGACTGAACTTGAGGATCTTGTATCAGTGTTTCTATGTCTTTCCATTTGGCTATGTAACTAGAAGTACATCAGTCAAAAAATGGCAGGTATTTGTGCTGCACAGAAATAAATTTATAAGATTTGGAAGAGACATACCACCTTTTTCTAAATGCTGTTTAAGTATTGTTCATTGTTAGATAACTAATATTAAACATTTAACCTTATGGTAAAGTGTTACTCAGTACAATATATTCTCACACATTTGACCTATAAAGGCATGAGCATCATGTGTTAATGTTATCAGTCACGTCCGCCCCTTGTCACTCTTTAAATTCTTTGAAGGTTTGGGATGTCTGCCAGTAAGATGTTTTGCTGACCATGTTGGCTCTCCTGATCTGTTAATTTGAAATAAATTGTATTTTTTGTGCTTGCGTAAGTGAAATAGTGCCCCTATTGTTGCTTTGTTGACAAGCTGTGAACAGATACACAAGCTTTTATATGTGACTGCAGGGGGCGCTCTGCACGCACACTGCCCTGCAATGCAAAACAGGAAAAATGGCTCCTATTAAAACACTGTCATTCTTAAAGTATTGGTGCTAATAAAATGTAAAATAGTACAGTTTTTTTTTTTACAGTATTTTATTGCAGTACTTTTCTAGTATCTGTAAATTGCACAACACTAGAACCACCTCTATTAACAGAGACGACTCCATAATAACAGCAACACTCAATCTGGAAAACTCTTTGGCACTATATGCGTGTATAGAGTTTGAGGTTCATCAAATGTTTGGGCTTGGCTTTATCGATGTTTTTGCTCCTGTGTGTGTAGGAAATGCGCAGTATGGGCAGCAGCAGGAGGCATATCAGCAGGGTCCTCCACAGCAACAGGGTTACCCCCCACAGCAGCAGTTCTCTGGACAGCAGGGTTACCCCCCACAGCAGCAGGGATACGGTATCAACTACATCTATACATGAACACATCACTTTCTGTAAAAACATTTTACTTGTGTAAACATTATCACAGCTAAAGACAATGAAGGTCACGTGGCTTGTCAGAACATGATGTGGTTTTACAGCCACTTTAAAATATGTTCTTAATATTTAAGAACATATTGTTCATAAAAAATATAAATAAACTTGTTCATAAGAAGAAAGGGACAGCTCCATAGATCACTCAGTCCAACATGGATTTAAATGTGTCTGTCACACACATGTATTTGGCTGTTGCATAGCATCTTGCTTATTCATTATTGTAGATCCTGATCTTTAAATGTGAGAATTTCAGTTTGAAATATTACTTTTTTATACACATCCATTGTTTCACTTTAGAAGATAACCCACTGGAGTCATGTAGATTACTTTTAATATAGCTGTATGTGCTTTTTGGACATTAGGTATTTTGGGTCCCTGTAACTTGTATTATAAGGATATAGAGAGGAAATGGTCTTTTCATAACGTTTTTTTGTTTGGGTTCAGCTGTAGAGGTTTGATGTTAACTTCTCAGGTCCAGGTCAGGGGACTCCGGGTCAGTACCCGAACTACCCCCAGGGTCAAGGGCAGCAGTATTCAGCCTACAGACCGCCACAGCCTGTACAACCACAGGGACAGCCTCAGCGGCCCTATGTGTTTGACCAGGTGAGAAATGCCTTTTTTATATACAGTTAGTCAAATCCACTGATTTGTATGAGCGTATTACTCATTTTAATACGGGAGCAAAATTGATATCTGCCCAACCTCCAGAAGACATCAGTGACTGACAGCCAGTACTCCTCACCTAAAATAATGTCATGCTGTCTAACAGTTGACAGTTTTTGAAGGACACGTGACTGTAAAGTAATTATCTTTTGTAATAGCAATTTCTATATCTCTTGTGCAACAACAAAGACAGCCTGCCTCCACCAGACATTCCCATGATGATGCGTATATAGATCTGGGATTATTAGCACCTTGATTATTAGCACCTTAATTATTAGAATTATTGGAATTTGATTCGAATAGCATATACAACAAATACTGAAATACTGCATTGCACTCTTGAATTTAAATGCATAATTGTATAAATCTGTATTCAGAATGAACACATTTGTGCTACATATGTTTAAGTGCTTTGTCTGATCTCTTAGTCTCTACTGGATTAAGATGAACATCTCACTTGGACACTATTTAAATATTTACATGTAAAGAAAGTTTCCATTGCAAGGCTGATGGTGAAGAGCTGGACAGGCTGGACAAAAACTAACAAAAATATAGTGAATGAATGGTCAGTGAATGGAACGGTTTTTTTCTCCATCTATACATCATTTTGGTTCCTTGCCACTGTTGCCCTGTTGGCTTGCTTACTGGAGCAGTTAACATTTAATGTGGCTTTGTTTATTATCCTAAATTGTTTATCGCTTTTATGATTATGATCTAACCACAGTCTTTAAGACTGTTGTTTTTTTCCCATTCTCTTTCATAATGCAGTGTTCAGATATGTTATGGTATTATTGTAAATCTCTTATACTCCTGTCCTGTAAGATTTTATCTTTCTAAATGTCATCTCCATGTAAGATGGAACTGTCATACCTGACAGTTACCTGTCAGCTGTCGTTTTAATTAAATTGTCACAAAGTGTCAGAAGTACATGCTGTTTTAGTAGGCAGTCTGAATACATTACCCCTCTTATAGACCACTGAGAGAGGTATGAGCCTTCACACACAAAGACAGGTATTTCAAATGCATGTCCTTTTATTTTAATGGTCCAAATGTGGTTATCAGTTCAGTTATAACATAACCAATTATAATCTTAGTATATCTAATTAATTTTGCTAATATCTTATGATAAATATTGTACAATGTATGTGACAATAATTGCAGGTCAGTGGTCTGTTGCAGATCAGTGGTCAAGTATACAATTTTCCTGATTTACGTACACTGACCCCAAAAGGTGTTTTAATGAAGATTTATGTAGTTAGCCGTCCTGTACTTCATACAGGTGTCCTAGCAGCATAACCACAGAAAATTTAGTGTCACAATTTTGGAGCGCTCCGCTTTCAAATGTCAGTGTTTCAAACTTGCATTATGAAATTCAAACAATGTTTTTAATGCACTTTAATGTGGTGTGACAAATTGCTGTTGATGTCTGTATAGACAGGTTTGACTTGTTTCATCCAGACCACGTGTTTCTGTTTTCCATCGCTGCTATACTCTGCTGTGATGTGATAGTGCCCCCCACACGACGTGTAACTGTATAATATATTATGAAGGGTTTTTACTTCACAGTTCTATAAGTCATTTGACAGTTGTATAAAACATGGTAGGCTTCACTTATATGCCATTGTAGTAAAATTTGTCATTGTTTATTTTGACCATGATCAGTGCCTTGTCACTTGAATGCAATAGGAGCAGCTGTGCACATATGTGGGCTGTTACTCTTTGGGATTCAGTTAGAGCTCTGTTGAGTCAGTTGCTTAAGGAGAACAGAGAAAGGTTTGATCTCCATTTTTTTTTTTCTAAAGGCATTTGTTTGACAGTGGATAAAACTAATAAAACGCTTTGAAATCAGCAATCAGCAGACTTTCACCTTTAGGCTGGTGTGGTAGTTAAGGTTGCTCAGCTGAATTAAACTGAAATTATGATATTGTATTGCACAGTTACAGACTTACAGAAAATTAAAGCAGTGTCCAGTTGCATAAACTGTTTAAGACTAGCCTAAGACTAGTTAATTAGTCATCTACTGTTTAGGTCAGTTACACAGAAAGGTAGGTCTAATTTGAATAAGAAAAATAAGATTGATTATCCTTAACTAAGTGCTAGTTGGTCAGACAAGTTCCTAAAACACAGTCTTAACTTAGCGGCAGTATATGCAACTGACCTGTATACATGTGGTATTTGGTTGAAATGTTTGAGGAAAATATATATAAAATAATATAGAAAGTGAAAGCTGACAGTATTTTGCATGGCATTACCAACACTTTAGAAATGTAACTCTTATGAACACTAAAATAAGTATATATTTCTTAGACATTTGCGTTCTGAAGAGAAACTTACTAAAGCAATCTATTGAAAAAGTCTTCTTTAAAATTAAGTCTGTTTGAATTTATTTTCTTCCTTCCCAAAAACTTAATGTTGATAGCATTTTTTGTTGTATAATGGTATTTGTGGATTAGGAGGAAAGATTCATTTTTCTGTTGCATTAATTTCTTTATCTAATCACACACTAACAGTTTAATGTGTTAAACTGACAGCCTCAGTTAAATGATTTTTTTATGTGTATTTCTCTTCCTAGGGTCAGTATACGAACTATCAGCAGTAAATTAGAAGTGTGGGATATCCTGGTTGAGCGTCTCCCATTGTGTGACCTAATGAAGGACTACTGCTCCTGGACATCACTCTCCCAAACCCTGAGCAAACTGAACTGAGTCTGTCTTGATTCTCAACCCAATGCTCTGTACTGTAAAGTGATTGGGCGATTTTCTAGGTGATCCACAGTTTAAAGAATCAAGCTGTACACTTTTTTTTTATTTGGAATCAACATGTGCATTGAATTTTACAGAGAAACATTTCTTATCAGTAAAGCCTACAGCAGCAAAAGTCATTACAGACACACAGCAGTGTTCATAAGATGAAGAATGTTTTTCTCATAGTGCATTTCTCATAGTTTATCATATGATGATTTTCTTTCCCTTTTTGCTACTGTCAGAGAAGCAATACTGCTGTGGGGCACTGAAGGTGATCTTACACCAGCATATGGGTTTAAATATCAGGTTCAGAACTATACTATGATGTGTAAATGTTTAAGTTTATGCTTTATTAAATGGAGCTCCAGGTATTGTCCAGGTATTGAACTATAGCTCGGTGTCATTGTGTTTATTGATGTATTTGCTTGCTTTTTTTTTGCTTGTTTTTTTAAGGGTGGGAGTTTTGTTAATGTCATGTGTGACTTGAAATATGATTAAACCTGTCTGGTACTGTAATGGTTTGTCAGGCGCGTTCCAGTTGTGGCACAGGTACATGTCTGTCTTATCACTATGTTCATAGGGATTTGTGCTTTAGGGTTCCATTACATTTGGGTTTAATTACATTTGGGTTTAATAAAGCCAGTCCCTGTTATTGCTCAAGTGTAAGGGGAGCGCAAACTGAACATTTGCCTTTTTTCCTGTACTTGTAAACTGCATACAAACTGTATTCTAACAAAGTGACTAAGAAATAATTATATAATGGTCATTATACATGTCTCAGGGGTTAGGTGGATTTAATTCAAGGCTCAAAGCAGATAATATAAAATAGACATTTTCAGAAACCAGAACATGGAATAAGCACGCACTTAAAAATGAGAAACAACTGACAAGGACCGGAACTAACCCAGTGTTATAAATATACAAGAACTGAAGAGGTGACTAAACACGGAACAGGAACATAATCTGTAACTGTGGAAACTGAGGATGGACTAAGTAACTGACAATATAACAGAGACTAATTAACTCAGATAAGAACTAATAAGGATAAGTAATACAAGTGAAACAACAGAACAGGCACAGAAATCACACTGTGATGACTTTCCCTCCTGGTAGGTGTCTCCTGGTGATTTAAACTAAAACTGCACTGAAGTGGTGGGAGGGAGTCAAAAACGGTCCATGCTAAGGTAATGGGAGGAGAGCACGGAGCTGACAAGTAACGGGGAGCTGTAGAAGGCAGGTGGAAGAAACACCAGGATGGAGCTGATGGACCAAAACTATTTATTTGTTGCAGGTTCATTTGCCAAAGATAACCCCATAAATGAAAACGTATGGGTAATTCAAATTTCCCAAAAAAATTTTGGAATAAGAGGAGAGATAAAATGAGAATCAACATTTAAATATATCTTGTATATAATCACACAAAGATGGAAGCATTGGTGAAGGGTGATCAAATGTAGCATTAATTAAACATTACCTCATCCTTGAACCTGATTTGTGAATCCCCTATTGACAACAAATGCATATTTGACAGAGCTTGAAACCAGAGTACTTAACTCCCCAGATAGATACCAACCAAGAATGAGCTGATGGGGTGGTAGAGAGATACTGTGAAACGGGTGAAGGATGGCTATATATACAGAACCCTTCAAGATGATTGGTTGATTGCATGACCGTGCTTCTCTCAAACATTTTCATAAAGATATTTTTTTTTGTCCTTAGATGGGAATATATATATATAGTTTACATATTTCATATGACAGGAACATGTAAACTACTCTATTAAAAAAAAAAAATATGTATAAGCTTACAGACATCCATTAACATTACATTTATTTTTATATCAAACTTGACATTAAGTCTATATTTTGATGTCTGTCCTCTCTTACTAAAACTGTTTTATGTTATTGATAATCCAGCTATTATATACAACCCCAAATCAGAAAAAGTTGGGACAGTATGGAAAACACAAAAAAAAAAAGTAGTGACTTCTAAATTTACTTTGACTTGTATTTCATTGCAGACAATACAACAGCACATTATTTAATGTGTTCCTCATGATTTTTGTTTTTTCTTCAAAAAAAACAAAATTCCTATTTTGGTTCTTGCAACACATTTCAAAAAAAGTTGGAACAGTAAAGCATTTACCACTTTGAATGTTGCCATTCCTTTTCACAACACTTAAAAGACGTTTAGGGACTAAAGACACCAAGTGAAGAAATGTTTCAGGTGTAATTTATATTACACATATTGTGCTCCAAAATCTCTATGTACTTTTCAGGATTAATGGCACCATCACAGAAGTGCAAGTTACCTTTACCAAGGGCACTGACACAACCCCATACCATGACAGACCCTGGCTTTTGGACTTGTTGCTGGTAACAGTCTGGATATACAATACTAAATACTGAATACTGATTAATTTGACCACAGTACACATTTCCACTGTGTGACGGTCCATCCCAGATGCCTCCGAGCCCAGAGAAGTCGACGGCGCTTCTGGACACTGTTAACATAGGGCTTCCTTTTGGCACAGTTTTAACTGGCATTTGTGGATGTAACTACGTATTGTGGTACTTGACAAAGGTTTGCCAAAGTAATTCTGAGCCCATGTGGTGATATTGCTTATAGATGAATGAGGATTCTTGATGCAGTGCCGCCTGAGGGATCGGAGAGCACGGTTGTTTAGCTTAGGTCCTTTATGCACTGAAATTCCTCCACATTCCTTGAATCTTTTAATTATGTTATGCACTGTTGAAGGTGAAATAAGCAAACGTCTTCCTATCTTTCTTTGAGGAACATTGTTTTTAAACATTTCAATAATGTTCTCACGTATTTTTTTGGCAAACTGGCGAGCCTCGGCCCATCTTTGCTCCTGAAGGACTAGACCTTTCTTGGATGCTGCTTTTGTACCAAATCATAATTACAATCACCTGTTGACATCACCTGTTTCAAATCACATCATTATTTAACCAATTTACCTGATTGCTAGCCCTAAATTGCTCCTGTTCCAACTTTTTTTGAAATGTGTTGCAAGAACCAAAATAGGAATTTTGTTTTTTGAAGAAAAAACAATAAAAATCATGAGGAACACATTAAATAATGTGCTGTTGTATTGTCTGCAATGAAATACAAGTCAAAGTAAATTTAGAAATCACTACTTTCTTTTTTTATTTGTGTTTTCCATACTGTCCCAAATTTTTTCTGATTTGGGGTTGTAGATCAGTGGTGAAGACGGTTATATAAGATTGGCATCAGAGCTTTCAGTACAGCAGCAAAAAAGCTTAGCTCTGAATTATTTTGACCAAATCTTAATGATATGTATGACAACACATATAATGTGAAATATGTGTGACAACATCATGGTATCATAAATATGTATTTCCACAATGTTACAAATATATTACTGTATTAAAATATATATTTTTTAATAGAGAGTTTTTAGCAATTTTATATACACATTTACTGTCATTAAAAGTATACACCATTTACTATCGTTACCAAGCACCATCCACGCTTCTAAGGTTTGGTCAAAATAATTTGGAGCTGGGCTGTCCTGCTGCAGTACTAGAACCCTTGTTGCCAGTCATTAGTAACCATCTCTACCATTGAGCTATATAATAGTTGGATTGTGCATAGAACGCTAAACTAGTGGCAAGAGGTGAAGCCACAGGAAGAGATAGAGCGGCCATCTTGGTATGCCCAACTGACAGAGCATCATTGACTGCCAGTCAAAATCATGACCTAAAATCACCCAGTTTGCAGCGTATCAGTCACACACACACAGGATTAGTTTTTAGGACATTTGCTTTTAAATTAATTGTTATTTTGGATGTTACATAGAAGTTTAACATTAAAATTTGTTCACAAATAAAGCTTTTTCCACCAAAAATGTAATTATTCATGAACAAGTTTGCTCAAAATTTATGTTAATAGATCTGTTCTCCACTTTTACCTGTGTAAGGCAAACTAATATTATTTCAAAAGGAAAATATTAATAATTCATTAGGATTGATAAATGATTTGGGGAAATCTTAATCAATGTAATGTATTGATTTAATACTTATAGAGCATGTAGCAAAAATCAGCAGGGTTAGAGACTCCAGATTATGATCATGAAATACCACAACATCAAGTGTGATACAAACAAGACTTTATTAACTAAACAAATGTTACTCTAACATACACAACACGTATATAGTTTAACAGTGGAAGAGGTTGCAGCAGAGTAAAGATTAAAGTATGAAGTTATTGGAAATTCAGCAGATTAACAGTTTGAACGAACCATCAATTTCTTAATTCCAGCACGCATCAGTAAAAGAGCTAATGATAGTTAACCCATCAATTACTAAGACTATGATACTTGCATAGGTTGCCCTTTGAAAGTGTTCTGATGCAGTTATTTGAGGCGCCAACTGATTTTCGCTGGATGTTGTATTGATGAGAGAGAGAACTACTTTGATGTAGATGGTTTTTATGAATGGAAAGACAAGGCCAGAGGTTCATAACACGTAAGACATGGAAAATTCAATTGCAAATCAAATTTGCATTTTCATTTGAAATTTGGCAAACATTGTACCTTCATGTAAACAAAAATTTGCATTTGAATTGTGTCGCAGTTACACCCACAAATAGAAAATGCACTTCTAAATTGTCCCAAAATGCTCCATAGTATGTATGCAGAATACACAACTCAAACTGGAAAAGCGCGGTTCTGCAGACAGCAGTTACTACTGCTGAAGCCATAAGTGTAATGTAAATGCTGTAAGGTTTGCTATAGGGTCTTAGGTTCAAAACCTGCAAGGGCTTATTTAAAACTATTAACTTCAGGTTGGTTACTTCAACGAGATGGTCATTGTAAAGTCTGTATGTTATATAATCAGCTAAATGAGACAAAAGAATATTTAGCTTTTGGTTAAAATTATGATAAATTATTATTACAATATTATGAAAAGGGGTGCATTAATGTTTGTTTGTTTGTTTTTGCTACTAGTGATTTTTTGGATCTTGGAGCAACACAAAGTAATGTTAGTAAAAAGCTATTAAGCAATTATTAAAAAAATATAATAAAACAAAGATGCAAATAAGTAAACAGTGCTTGTTGTTTTTCATGTAGGTGTAACAGCTATATTTAAGCATTTAATTGATACATAGAGTAAATTGATCTAAACTAAATAAAACACTGCAAAAAGTTGACGGTAGTAAGTGATTTTCTATTTTTTGGTTATTGTTTGATTAACATTATCAGCATAGCAACAGATATACAAGGATATATAATTCCAGTATATCAGACACATTGTCCATTAAATAAATTAAAAAATTAAAAAATTAAACAAAACGTTATGATGACAGTTAATTAATTCTGTTTAATAAATAAGGGATAATCCAAGGTAAGGTATGCATTAAACAATGTGCAGGCAAAGAAACCAACCAACCAAAAGAAGGTTTAAATTGTTTAATGCCTTTATACCAAGTTCTATCAGAATGCTCAGCTCTGAATGACCAGATTATGTCCTTTAAAACCATTTAATGTACAAATAGTACTGTTCAGTTTTAATTACTGTTTTAAATGATTGTGCCTACTATTGTGCTTATAACAATCAGTTATTCTTCACCCAGTGTTTGACATATGGTGTTAATCTGTATAATTGTATTTTAGAAGACTTGATGTCTCACCTGCCCCCCACCCAGATCCTGCAGAACTTCTACAGCTACACTATTATCCTAACAAACTGTGGTATCCTATCACAGTGTGGTATGGTTACTGCACTGTCTCAGACAAAAGGCCCTCCAGCAGGTGGTGAAAACTGCTCAATCCATTTCTGTTGTTCAGCTCCTCTCTATCAAGGACATCCATCAAAAATGCTGCCTATGGATGGTGAGAAGCATTATCAAAGACACCTCTCACTCCATCCACAGGCTGTCACATCAGCAGACTCAGGATCAGTTTCTTTATCCTAACTTAACATTATTAATTGGTTGATGATGACTAAAATTAGACGTTGAATCGACATCAGTTTGCTGTTAGGCTGTATGCGGTGATGCAAATCTGAAACTCTGGCAGGGCAAATTAATTGTCATGTTGTTTTAATAATTAATATAGCCTTATTTAAAGCATTAATGGGCAAATAAGCCCAACATAGTCTTGATCATCAAAGGCATCATTGGCAATATTGACTGTTGTCGACATCCAATCTCATCATGTGTCGGCACAACCCTAATCCTAACCTTTATCTCTATACCAAAATCCCAGATGGCCAGAGAGTGTTTTATCTTTTATGAATTGTTAAAAATTAGTGTTCAATTACTTAAACAATTAATGTTTATAATTGTTAAAGTATTAGTGTTCACGGGACACCATGAACTTGGAGACTGTAGTGCAGAGTTTAGAAAAGCTAATGTGATATGAATATCAGTAGTACTTGCAATTGAATATGTCAAACTGTCAATCAAAACTCTTTAATTTATTACCGTGTTTTGGGGGTTGTCCGATTTTTAGTCTAGTTTTTACATGTCAATCATGTATATGAACAAGGTTTATTGTAACCTCTGTCCACCACCATCCTGAAGATCTGACCCCTCCCCATTTTGGCTCTGTTTTCTGACTTTCTCTTAACACCATTGTGAGCAAATAGGTTTGAATGTGTGAAAGTTTTGTATAGGGTAAATAAATGTTTACGGGGTGCATGTGTGTTTGTGTTGACAGAGGTAAGAGCTGTGTTACTTGCTGTGTTCACACTTCTGACAAAAAATGAAAGTGTATGATCTGAGACTTTGTGTTTCCATATCTATTCCTTTATCTCAATTTGTCTTCAGCTAGTTTTCTGATTAAAGACCTTGGAACCCCAACATGTGTATTCCAGACATTGTTTATTCCAACCTGTGGGGTGTGTCATTCAAATGTGTATGTATCATTACCTCCTAAAGTAATGGATTTATAGAGAATGTTAAAACAGAATAAACGTTTTTAACAGAGCACATGGCCACTAACCTATCTGACCCCGTCTGGCTTGGGAAGATAACTATCCAGAGTGAAGAATGTTCTTAATATGGTTGTTAATAATGTAATGCTTGCACTAGATGTCTAGATAATCAAGGAATGATAATCATTTTTGACAAATAAAAGCTTCATCTGGTTTAGGGTAAGTATTCTGCATCTTCATCTAGTTTTCTGATTCTAGTTTTCTGATTAAAGACCTAGCCCCCAACTTGTTCTTCCTGACTGGAAAGAATATCCTTAATGTGTGTACTGACACCCATAGACTCCCTCCACTTCCACTGAGCTTCAGATTGTTTAGCACTGTTTTCATTTAAATGCCTATGTTCATCTGCCTGACATTGTGGGATAATTGTGTTCGTAGCATCACACCTCAGATAAAGACTCAGTCCTTTTGGTGACTCCTTGTGTTGCAACATAAACGTTTTACTCTGTGTGCTTCTATAATAAATGTTTCATCACTTTTTAAACTAGTATCTTAGTTAAATCTGTACAGGAGTTTGCAAAGTCTATTTCATTTTAAAATATAAAAATAATGATACAACCATCATAATCCTGTTTTAAAATATGGGTTGTTTTGCATCGTTTATGTTTTTGACTCAGAGTAGATATTGGATACATTATATTGTCTGACACAAAGTAACTGAGGATAATAATAATAGTTGCCTCTCTGTCTATTGTCTGGCTATAATAAGAAGTCCCCTCTGTATGTATCTGAAAACCAGCTGTAGCTTTTCTATGTGTGTAGCTGATTTGATCTTTTTATTTTCAGATAGATTGTGAGCTGGTTCATGTAAACCCTCTAAAATACAGGTAAGTTACAAATGACTAAGAAAGTGATTATAGCATACAGGACAATTTGCAACTTATGCAGAAAATAACTATTTTATCCTCTGAAGTATTGTGAATGAGTTGTCAATGTTTAGAACATACTCTTCCAGAGCTACTAAGACGCGTTTTGTTAGGTTTTCAGCTCTTAGAAAGTTCCTGATTTAAAGGTAGCATGACAACCTTTATTCAGACAAACACTTTTTCATGTTTTCAGTCTTTATCTCAGGGATTCTTGATTCTTGAGTACTGTCAAACATATATATTCTCTCTTGCCTTCATCTTAGGTCTTTCATTGGCGCAGAATGAAAGAAGATTTGCATCAACATTAAAAGGTAAGACAGATGCATTACCCAAACCAAATCGCATGGGTTTTAAAGGGATCGATTTACTTTGTATGTTCTTTGTTAAACAACTGCTTCAATGAATGAATCATTTAAAAAAAATCGAATTATTGATTTATTGATTGAATAAATCAATTTGATGTATTGAATCAAATTGATTTATTTTAAAAGAAAAAAATAAGATTGTGTACAAGTTTTCTGGTTTCCATTTGAAAACAGTTACATAAAAAGATGTAAAATTAAAAATGTAACATTCATGTTGTTCCAAACCTGCATGAAGACCTTTTGTGGAACAAAATGACAGTATGTATATTATGACAACTTTATTTCTTTGGCTAAAATGTCTCTTTAGAGGATTTTATGGATTTGTTTAGTTTTGAGATTACTAAAGAAAACAAAACTCTGTTTTTTTTGTTTTTGATTGTGTATGTGTTTGTGAATGTATATTTAAAAAAAACATAAATGTGATGTTTTACTAAATTATTACATATATGGGTTCCTTTATTTATGTATTTAGGGTTGTAAAACAAAAGTGTTGATAACGTGTTGATTGTATGATGTTGTGTCACTGAACCGGAAAACAACACTGATTCATCGCAAGGTAAGCAAACCAATTAGATCGAATTGGATCATTTGTTTTCAATGGTGCAAACAACATTGGTTTAGTGTGATTTCGATAAGTAAACAGATGTTGGATCAATGTTGGAAATCAACATTGTTTCGATGATGTGAGAGACATCAATTCTGCATTGATTCTATGTCAGTTTGCTTCTTCCTGTTCTAAAGATTGAATTATTGATTGTTCTATTGAATTATTAATTGAATTAATTCTTAAAGTGGTACTAATTTATAGGCTCATTAAGGCATTTGTTTTTATGCTTTAATATGTTCGTTGCTACTTTTTCCACTTGTCGAATTGAATTCCTTTTGAGTTTTCGACTTTATCACACGGATTCAAATCCCCCTTGTTACACAAAAATACCAATGGACACCATTTATTGTGAACACTTTTTCACTCTTTCAACAGACCTGGAATTAGCCCGTTCTTGTTTTGAATTCTCATTTAATTGTCATGCTGCATCATCTCATTTTCCTTCCAAGTTATGTTTCACAGTAATGCTGGTGAGATCTAGTTGTTTTTAGTTTCTCATTGTTCATGGCCATGTTCTTGGATGTATGTTTTGGTTTAATAAAAATAAGCACTTACAACTGACAATGTCTTGATATCATTGTTTTATTTCATTCTTTATCCAGTATTATTTGTTGTTGTTGTGTAATTGCTAGGTGTAAGAAGGTTACAAGAATTAGCACAACTTTTCTTTCTGTTTGTATGTGCATGCAGATGTTGTATCTATATAGTGTGGATTGAAAGATGATGGTGCGTGAGAGTTTGACCGAGTTGATGTGACTAGCGTTAGTCTAACACAATGTAGGCATGGTTCACATTTTCGTTCATAAACCAAGCAAAACTAATTTTAGAACTGATGCCATACACCATATTGACCCCACCTGTCCAGAAGCTTTACAGTTTCATTAGACACAAACTGTGGCAAATGAAAACAGATAATATTAAACTAGAGTGGCTGGCACAAGTATGATCAACACAACAGCTCAATCTAAATGTTAGGAATATCAACTCATTAAGCTCCTCTGAAACTAGACAAAGACACAATGCAGTACTTGTTAGCATCGGATGTAAACAACACTTTTTGCATCAAGGGATAACACACTGCTCGTTGTAACAATGTATCATCATCTTAAGGTCTAAAATTCATTTTTCAGTTTTTTTTACCTATAACTAAATCTACATACAAATACAGGTTAGACCTGCAGTATTCTCTGATACGATTTCCCAGCCGGCCTAAAGAGTCATTTGGACAATCATTGAACAATGATTTAAGGATTAACAAGTTCCAGACATGCATTGAATTAATAAAAAATATTCAACTATATGGTTATTTTTCTTTATTTTACTTTACTGTTTAAACTGTTTTGTCCTCAATTCTACTTTGTCATATTGTGATGTCAGTTCATCTTTTGTTTGTTGATAGTATTAAGATACAAACTTTGATCCCAATCTTCAAACAACTACACCTGACCAATGGTGTTCTGGCTGAAGGGATATTTAGAAACGTTACTGAAGCTACATCTCCTGTACTTACTGTTGAAAGATTTTGCACATAAACATAAAACAATTTTTACTAGATGTTTGCAGTTTAATTTTACATGTTGCAAAAATGGTCTCACCATTGGTCTTAATGATACAACAAATAATATTGGATAAAGAATGAAATAAAACAATGACATTAAGACGAAGTCAGTTGTAAATGCTTATTATTATTAAACCAAAACATACATCCAAGAACATGGCCATGAACAATGAGAAACTAAAAACAACTAGATCTTACCAGCATTACTGTGAAACATAACTTTGAAGGAGAGGAAGAAAAATGAGATGGTGCAGCATGGCAATTAAATAAGAATACAAGGACGGTCTAATTCCAGGTCTGATGAAAGAATGAAAAAGTGTTCACAATAAATGGTGTCAATTGGTATTTTTGTGTAACAAGGGGGATTTGAAGGATTTCAACAGTGTGATAAATTCGACAAGTAGAAAAAGTTGCAACGGACATATTAAAGCATGAAAACAAATGCCTTAATGAGCCTATAAATTAGTACCACCTTAAGGGTTGACCTACTTTACGTTTTGCTGGATACCAAATAAAATGTAGACTGCTATTTACCAGCATTTTCATTCCCTTTGGTTTGGTAAGACATGTAATGAAACTAACGTGTAACTGGCATGCTAAACACATTGGAGTGCATGTCATCTATGAATATTAGCAAACATATTTGAAACATATTTTAAAAAAAGCCTGAAAAAAAATGTACGGTGAAGTCTGACAACATTGTAACCTGACTAAAAGGTAATGCATTTTTTAACAGAAGGTGAATAAGACGTTCCTGACATCCTCAGGGTGTGAACACAAAACTCATGTGGATAAACAGGCAGGTTTGTGAGACCAAAAGAGAAAAATCATTGCCATGCTGTCAATGAGAGATCCATGTTGTGTTATTTCATGGTATAGCTTTAGGATTTAGCCATTTGCTACACTCTCTACTTACGGTACAGGTATTTATAAAGACAACACAATATCACAGTTGTAGAACTTTGCTGACTGAAATAGTCACACTTCAGATAATTTGATTTATCGAATGATTCATTTATTGAAGCAGTGGTTTAACAAAGAACATACAACGTAAATCAATCCATCTAAAACCCATGAGATTTGGTTTGGGTAATGCATCTGTTACCTTTTCATGTTGATGCAAATCTCCTTTCATTCTACTCCATTGAAAGACCTGAAGAGTCAGTGAAGGCAAGAGAGAATATATATGTTTGACAGTACTCAAGAATCAAGAATCCCTGAGATAAAGACTGAAAACATGAAAAAGTGTTTGTCTGAATAAGATGACTAAATCTTGTGATAACGATCCATGCTACCTTTAAATCAGGAACTTTCTAAGAGCTGAAAACCTAACAAAACGTGTCTTAGTATCTCTGGAAGAGTATGTTCTAAACATTGACAACCCATTTACAATACTTCAGAAGACAAAAAATTTTCTGCATAAGTTGCAAATTGTCTTGTATGCTATAGTCACTTTCTTAGTCATTTGTAAAACCTGAATTTAAACTAGATATAGGAGTTAAAAACCCCTTAGAAACCCATAAATGTAATTACATTTTGCTGCTTACCTGTATTTTAGAGGGTTTACATAAACCAGCTCACAATCTATCTGAAAATAAAAAGATTATCAGCTACACACATAGAAAAGCTACAGCTGGTTTTCAGATACATACAGAGGGGACTTCTTATTATAGCCAGACAATAGACAGAGAGGCAACTATTATTATTATCCTCTGTTACTTTCAGATAATATAATGTATCTAATACCTACTTTGAGTCAAAAACATAAAACAATGTTGACAAATAGATAAAACATACCCTGTTGATTCAGTTCTTGGTATTTATGGAAAATGTTGTTTGAGCTACCTGGGGCGTTACACAAAACAGTTTAAACATCATTTTAAATACCACAGTGACACATATAAACAATTTTTAATGTATATTCTTTCAAATACATAAATTACAAATGGAAACACACTTACTGTTAGGTTGGAAAGACATTTTCCACAGTACTGTTTCAGTTTCTCTGAACCGTTGTTGAGATGTCACCAGATGATACACAGAACTCTAACACGTAGCTTCTGTAGCCTATGACAGAAGCTTTCAAGCAACCTTTGTTGAATGACTCAGAGGTAAACTGTGAAAAGTGAATGTGTCTATAAGAGTTGGACAGCCAGAAACTCGCTAATCACAAAAACTCTGACATCAAAAGACAGCTGATAACATAAACACATACCCAACCCAGTGTGACACAGTCAATGTTAAATAAGACGCGTGAGATTGTTTGGCTAAATGTTTTACAAAATGAGAGTGTTGTTGTTTCAATTTAAAACAATGCAAAACAACCCATATTTTAAAACAGGATTATGATGGTTGTATCATTATTTTTATATTTTAAAATGAAATGGACTTTGCAAACTCCTGTACAGATTTAACTAAGATACTGTCTAAAGTGATGAAACATTTATTATAGAAGCACACAGAGTAAAGAGTTTATGTTGCAACACAAGGAGTCACCAAAAGGATTGAGTCTTTATCTGAGGTGTGATGCTACGAATATCTAGACACAGCGTGTGTACACCCAAACACACACAGGACTTTCTTATCCCACTATGTCAGGCAGATGAACATAGGTGTTTAAATTAAAACAGTGCTAAACAATCTGCATATTTAGAACTATGATTGTGGTATCAGTATATCTCTATATTTTTAAAATAAATTAAAATTAGTGTTTGCAACCATATACAGATATACAGATATATATTCTAAAAGTAAACACTTAAAAAGAAAAAAATAAGATTGTGTACAAGTTTTCTGGTTTCCATTTGAAAACAGTTACATAAAAAGATGTAAAATTAAAAATGTAACATTCATGTTATTCCAAACCTGCATGAAGACCTTTTGTGGAACAAAATGACAGTATGTATATTATGACAATTTTATTTCTTTGGCTAAAATGTCTCTTTAGAGGATTTTATGGATTTGTTTAGTTTTGAGATTACTAAAGAAAACAAAACTCTGTTTTTGTGTTTGTGAATGTGTTTGTGAATGTATATTTTAAATAAACATAAATGTGATGTTTTACTAAATTATTACATATATGGGTTCCTTTATTTATGTATTTAGGGTTGTAAAACAAAAGTGTTGATAACGTGTTGATTGTATGATGTTGTGTCACTGAACCGGAAAACAACACTGATTCATCGCAAGGTAAGCAAACCAATTAGATCGAATTGGATCATTTGTTTTCAATGTGTAACATCACGCCAGCAGAGGGAGCCCTCACCGGAATACTGACTGCTCATGCTCCCTCTGCTGAACTCTGAACTTTGAACTCTGAACTTACTTCCTGTTTGGCATCTATATAAACCTTGCTGCCACATGGCCACGTTGCGAAGTATTGCCAGCTTTACACCTGACTACTAAGCATTCTCTTTTACTGCCTGCTTTCCTGTGTTTTACCTATTGTTTGGTTCTCGTTTTCTGATTTTTGCCTAGCCCCTTTGTTTGACACCTGGATCGGACTGTTTGTTTAGATATTGATTCTCTGCCTGGATTTACGACCTCTGATTTACGTCTCTCCCTTTTGTTGTGTTGCATGGTTGGACTGTCTATGTTTATTACGACCCTTTGCCTGTACTTTCGACTTTGATTATGGATAACCCCAATAAACATCCGCAACTGGATCCTGCTTCAGCTTCTGCCTCAGCCCCCTTACACAATGGTGCAAACAACATTGGTTTACTGTGATTTCGATAAGTAAACAGATGTTGGATCAATGTTGGAAATCAACGTTGTTTCGATGATGTGAGAGACATCAATTCTGCATTGATTCTACGTCAGTTTGCTTTTTCCTGTTCTAAAGATTAAAGCAATTGAAGCAAACAATCACTTTTCCAGTGCAACTATTTTAAGACAGAGCATACACACACACACAGCAATTTTGTTTTGGCAATAAAAAAAGTTGAAAACAATTATTGTCTGCTCAATGTTTTTTATTTATAAAAATAAGTTTGAAAAAGTTTTCAGTCCAAATAAAAATGGAAGACAGGAAGTAGTGTTGACTAGGGCAAATTTGGTATGGTAGTACTTGGCATCAGTCAAAACAAACATATTTTTTAAATGTTATATCTTTTTTCAAATTTCCAAGTTCTGTAACAATGCTCAGTTGCTTTTTCTTACTGCAATTTCCTGACTTTTTGTCAATGGTGTCTCTAGATGTTACATACAACATTTTGTGCAAATTGGATAAATGCTGTAGGAGGTTTTGACTTACAAGTCAAAACTTATGATCATAAACATAAGTGAAACTTTTAACTATTGATGATGCCAGTGAGTTTGAGGTAGATACTCCAAATTTTCTATTGAAACGTGTGTGCCAAGTTTCATAACTTTATACCATATGGTTCTATGTGCTGTCAGACGCAAGAGTGTAAGAAGAAACTAACAATAACAATAAGGGTCTTCACTAGAAAAAAATTCTCATTTATATCAGATGATTTTGTCAGGTCTGCGGTGTGATCATCCCAGGTTTCTGTTTTATCCTCGCGCTTTTCATGCCGTGTGTTGTTGTTTTCTGTCGGAGCACGCGGTTTTGTTTGACAGCTCGCCACATGCTCCAGTGTCTGCATCTCCCCGCCCTCCTTGTTCCCTTGTTTGCAATTATCTGTTGCACCTGTCCCGAATCAGTTTCTCCCTTTTATCAACCCCTCTCGTCTGCTGTCTGTCATCAGATCTCGGGAGATACTGCTTACCCGACCCGTCCCGTCCCGTCCCGTCCCGTCCTGTCCGAGACTCCAGTCTTGTCTGTTTTTTCCCTGTTTGTTTCCCCATCATCTTGTGTTACAGATCGCCGCTCCAGTTCCCTCATCAACTGTCTCTCTCTTCCTCCTCGGATCCTGCAGTGCATATGTTTGGGCATACCATCATGGGGGTGTGGTGGCTGTAATGTTATGATGTGAAATCCAGTTATATAGATCAGTGGTCTCCACCCGTACAAACAGCAGATGTGTATGGCAAACGCTTATGACACACCACTTAATCTGCCCATATCATTTCATCCACCATGATTGAGTTCTGAAAACATTCAACAATGAATGCACCATTTGCCACTAAAGCATGCTACTAACTCCCAGCTGGACAACAGATGATGCAACAGAAATGCTTGTACTGTATGCTCCAAACTACTCTGGAATAATGTGTTATGATTTATTTAACAATTCAGTTAACAGAACATTGACAGAATATTTAAACTGGCAAGACTAACTTCAAAAAGCTTTTGATCTGCTTTAAGCTCTTTATCTCTTTTTATCTGTCACATTATACCATCTGTCTCCTGTCAATGTCAAACAATTAGCCAGAACTTCCAAGAATCAACCTAAAACACACTAGCAACCAGCTAGAATATGTTAAACTGCCTGGCAATATAACTAAATTGACAACTCCATGCTTATAATATATGAATTCTAAGGCATTTTTTAAATGACCTGAGTGGCAATTACAGCAAAACATGTCCATTTTCCTCTGACTATTTTTACATGCACTTTATCATTTAACTTAACCTTTCTGTTTAAGCCATTATTGCGAAGTTTATACATGCCAGAGACTTAATATATTCAGAATTTTCTTGTTGTTTATCTCTAAGTATTTTAAAATCTAAATATGTTTTCTTGGTTTCTCAGACTTCCACAACATAGAAAACAGACACAATAGCACAAATAGGTTAAGTTAATAAAAATTATATAATACACAATATGATTAACTTGTTGAAATGAAGCAGCCAAACAAAATATCCCATGATCACCTTATAAAACATGATGTATTTGAGATCCTCAAATATCTTAATATTTATGTATTTGTATTAAGATAAAATGATAGTTCTACCTTTTTGTATTTGTTGATTTTTGTCGCATTGTTTTTTTCACATTTCTTTCACATATCAATTGTTTTTACATTATTCTTAATGGTGTGGAAGTATTCATTCAATTTTCTTTTGATATTTTTTCCATTGCTGTATTTCAGGAAATACCCTGCTACTTTTTGATTTGACTGTGGCACTACCTCTGGTACCTTAGTACTAATTTTTGACACTACAGATCATACCATTCTAATGGATAAACTAGAAAATTATGCTGGCATCAGTGGTCATGCATTACCTTGTTTTAGATCTTATTTATTCAATCATTATCACTTTATGTAAATGCAAAATTGTTGTTTAAATCTCAGATTAAATACAGAGTTCTCACCGTACATGCTTCCTCTTGAAGACATTATTAGGATAGGCAACAATTTCCTTCTGCTAAGTTCCAATAAGACAGAGGTACTCATTATTGATCTGAATATCTCTGTATTCTGTATAAGGCTGTATATGATTGTATTTACAGCTGAGTAATCTTCTTCTGTTAAAAACCTGGGTGTGATGTTAGGTAGACATCATTTAATAGCAGCATTTCCCATGCGTGTTGCACAGCATTCTACCATCTTAGAAATGTTTCATAATTGCAGCACATGCTTACGGGTTAACCCACTGAGAATCTTAGGCGTTTATGATTATTGCTTCAATCCATTGTTCAATTCCATTCTTCTACATTCTTAACTGATGACTTTCTAGCAATTTTACAGTTGTTCATGATTACATGAGAATGGACTTTTAAAAATCATTTCATAAAGATTTTTGCCAACATATTACTCTTTATAATTAGAAATTCAAATTATATTTATTTTTTTAAATGGATACTTTGGACCAAATAATAAGGAAAAAGCAGACAATCAGAGCCCAAAATAGATGAGAACTCCTTCAGTATTGTTTAAAAAGCATCTCAGTGTGACATCTCAAGAAACTGGATGGGTGTCCTTGCAGGGCTAATAAATAAGCTTCAGTTGTTTCAAAATGTAGTAGCTAGTGCTTACTGTAGCAGAGTGCTTACTAGATCAAAGAAATATGATTATTACAGTGCAATTTTACCATCACTCCACTGATTGCCTATTAAATTTTGTATACATTTCAATCTCAGTATCTTTGTGACCTATTATCAGATTACAGTCCATCACTTACATTACATGACAGACCTAGCTTTGGTTTGGCCTAATGCTAAGCCTTGTTTCACTCAGTGAAAACCACAGCTGTAGCCTGTGTTCACCAGAAGCAATGAGAATCTGCAATAATCACAGCCTGCAACTCTGCATTCTGACCTATGACACTTGGCAGACCCCACTCTTCAGCCACATCATGCCACATACTAACACACATTTATCATTGTTAGAGAGACCTTCTAAAACAATCTTATCAACAGCATTCCTCTGTCTATTTGCAGCAGGGTTTTGTTTATGTGCCAGAGAACTGGCCCTTGTGGTTGAGTGGTTGGCTTCTCCCAAGTTTTTTCTCCACTTAACATCATTGGAGTTTTGGTTCTTTTGGGACTGCTTACTTGTCTTACCAGCTAGTAATGCTAATGCACATTTGATGGTATTAATGCAATGTTTTTTGGCATGGAATGTTGTTATACGGTATGTCAATTGCCCAGTTAAATGTCTCATGGTCTCAAAACAAGTGTATATCATCCTTTTCTATATAGATATCATCTTCCCTTACATCAGTTGTTAGATTTTCTTGTATTTGGCGTACAAATACAAGAACAAATATGTATGTGTAAGGGGGCTGAGGCAGAAGCTGAAGCAGGATCCAGTTGCGGATGTTTATTGGGGTTATCCATAATCAAAGTCGAAAGTACAGGCAAAGGGTGGTAATAAACATAGACAGTCCAACCATGCAACACAACAAAAGGGAGAGACGTAAATCAGAGGTCGTAAATCCAGGCAGAGAATCAATATCTAAACAAACAGTCCAATCCAGGTGTCAAACAAAAGGGCAAGGCAAAAATCAGAAACCGAGAACCAAACAATAGGTAAAACACAGGAAAGCAGGCAGTAAAAGAGAATGCTCAGTAGTCAGGTGTAAAGCTGGCAATACTTCGCAACGTGGCCATGTGGCAGCAAGGTTTATATAGATGCCAAACAGGAAGTAAGTTCAGAGTTCAAAGTTCAGAGTTCAGCAGAGGGAGCATGAGCAGTCAGTATTCCGGTGAGGGCTCCCTCTGCTGGCGTGATGTTACAGAACCCCCCCCTCTAGGAGCACCTCCAGGTGCTCTACGTGGGCGTCCCCGTGGACGTGGTGCTGGACGGTCAGGTCTGGCTCGATGAAACTCCTCCGTGAGCGAGGGATCCAGAATGTCCACTGCCGCTACCCATGATCTCTCCTCTGGGCCGTATCCCTCCCAATCCACCAGGTATTGTAACTGACCCCCTCTTCGCCGTGAGTCAAGCAGGACGTTCACCTTGTAGGCCGGCGTTCCGCCAATGTCCAGCGGTGGCGGTGGCTCCTGCAATATGGCCTCGGGGTCAGCGTCCCGGTGGAAAGGTTTGAGGAGTGACACATGGAAAGAAGGAGAGATGCGGTAGTCAGCAGGAAGCTCTAATTGGTAAGTGACCTCATTAATCTGTCTTATGATTTTAAATGGGCCAACATACCTGGGAGAGAGCTTCCTGCTCGGCAGACGTAGCTTGAGATCCCTCGTGGAGAGCCAGACCCTTTGTCCAGGTTGGTATGGAGGGTGTGGGCGACGGTGACGGTTAGCGTTAATTTCCTGCCTCCTCACAGCGCGTTGAAGCCGTACATGGGCACTGTCCCACACCCTCTCACTGTTACGAATCCAGTCGTTAACAGCAGGCACAGACGATGGTTCTCCTGACCACGGGAACAGGGGAGGCTGGTAACCCAGCACACATTGAAATGGTGTGAGTCCTGTAGAGGAGTGCGTGAGTGAGTTCTGGGCATACTCAGTCCAAGGGAGAAATTCAGCCCAGCGATGTTGTTCGCGGCTGCAGTAAGTCCGCAGGTACCTGCCGATCTCTTGGTTCAGCCTCTCTACCTGACCGTTTGACTGCGGATGATAGCCAGAGGTTAAACTCACATTGATATCTAAAAGGTTACAAAAGGATTTCCAAACCTGAG
This sequence comes from Chromobotia macracanthus, assembly GCA_036877525.1. Lineage (NCBI taxonomy): Eukaryota > Metazoa > Chordata > Actinopteri > Cypriniformes > Botiidae > Chromobotia > Chromobotia macracanthus. The sequence goes on along the minus strand of JAZGTH010000003.1, from coordinate 15,564,463 downwards.
AGGTGAACTGAGTTCCTCGATCTGACACAAAGTCTTCAGGTAGACCAGAGTTTCGAAAGACATGGTGGAACATGGCTTGAGCAGTCTCCATAGCAGTAGGTAATCCTTTTAATGGAACCAGACGACAGGCTTTGGAGAAGCGGTCAACGATGACCAGGATTGTGGTGTAACCATCAGACAGGGGTAAGTCAGTGATGAAGTCGATGGAGAGGTGAGACCAAGGTCGTTGGGGAATCGGGAGAGGCTGTAGAAGTCCCGTCGGCAGGTCCCTGGGAGTCTTGGACTGGGCACAGATGGAGCAAGACTTGACATAATTGGCCACATCTTTGGTCATTGAAGGCCACCAGAAGGAATTCTGCACAAGTTTAAGGGTTCGTGAAATGCCGGGATGTCCCGTGCTGAGTGATGTGTGGACCCACTGGATGACCCGGTGACGTAGTGTCTGGGGAACATATTGTTTGGAAGGGGGGCAGTTCGGTGGTGATGGTTCTGTGAGGACGGCCTGGTGAATTTCCTCCATTATGTCCCAGTTGACCGGAGCAACAAACAAGGCTGGACTTAGGGTAGGTTCAGGATTGTAGTTCTGTCGTGGGGGATCATGGCGCCTGGATAGTGTATTCTTGCTACTCCTTGCTATTCTTGGAGCCTGGACGATAAGTGACTGTAAAATGGAATCGTGAAAAGAACAGAGACCATCTTGCCTGGCGTGAATTCAGACGTCGAGCAGACTTGACATACTCAAGGTTCTTATGGGCCGTGATAACTTGAAAAGGATGAGCTGCCCCCTCGAGCCAATGTCTCCATTCTTCCATGGCAGCCTTCATTGACAGAAGCTCTTTGTTTCCCACATCATAATTAAACTCAGCGGGGGTTAGCTTCCAAGAGAAGAAGGCACACGGGAAAAGCTTGGGAGGTTGTCCGTGACGTTGAGAGAGCACGGCTCCAATCCCGCAGTCAGAAGCATCGACCTCCACAATGAAGGGGAGTTCTGGATCTGGATGTTTTAGGATGGGGGCCGTCGTGAAGCTGGTCTTGAGCTTTTGGAAGGCTACATTGGCGGAAGCGTTCCATGACAACTTCTTGGGTTTTCCCTTGAGTAATGAAGTGAGAGGTGCAGCAATAGAGCTGTAGTTCCTAATGAAGCATCGATAGAAGTTAGCAAAGCCCAGGAACCTCTGCAATTATTTCAACGTGGAGGGCTGCGGCCACTCAGTGACGGCGGTTACCTTAGAAGCATCCATTTCAACGCCCTGGTGGCTGATGTTGTACCCCAGGAATGTTGTCTGCTTCACATGAAACTCACATTTTTCAGTCTTGACATAGAGTTGGTGATTGAGAAGCTTGGAAAGAACACTCTTGACGTGAGTGACATGATCCTCTTCATTCGGGAAATAGATTAGGATGTCGTCAAGATATGCGATGACATACTTGTGGAGGACATCTTTGAAGACTTCATTTATGAAGGATTGGAAGACGGCTGGGGCATTGGCAAGGCCAAAGGGCATAACCAGGTATTCGTAGTGCCCCCTGGTGGTGAGAAAAGCTGTCTTCCACTCATCTCCGTCCCTGATGCATATCAGGTTATAAGCGTTTCTCAAGTCGAGTTTGGTAAAAATGTTTGCCTTCCTGAGTTGTTCTAGGGCAGAAGGGACTAGAGGCAGTGGATACCTGAATTTAACAGTGACATTATTGAGGCCTCTGTAGTCGATGCACGGACGCAGACCCCCATCCTTCTTCTCCACGAAGAAGAAGCCGGCTGCAGCGGGAGAAGTAGAAGGACGGATAAAGCCAGCTTCCAGAGCCTCCTTGATGTAGTCCTCCATAGCCTGTGCTTCTTGGCGTGACAGCAGGTAGACTTTGCTTTTGGGAGGACACATGTTGGGAAGAAGGTCTATAGCACAGTCCCAGTGCCGATGTGGTGGTAACTGTGTGGCTTTAACCTTGCTGAAGACCTCCAAAAGCTCGTTATAAACCTTGGGGATCTTTGGTTGGGTCAGGCTCGGAGGGCTCCCCATGCTTGTGGACAGACATGGACTGGACTGCTTAAGGGTTAGACAGTGACTAAAACAGAATGGAGACCAGTGGGTCAGCTCACCCGTGCGCCAGGAGATGTGGGGATCGTGGCAACTTAGCCATGGAATTCCTAAAATTATTTCATATTTGGGTGAGTCGATCAGATATAGAGAGATGTTCTCTTCATGAAAAACCCCAATTTGCATTTTCAGTGATCGGGTCTGTTCCAGAACTCCTCCTTTGATGGGTTGGTTATTGACAGCCGTAATACTGATAGGTGGAAAGCATGGAATGGTGGGTAGTTGATGTTTCCGGGCGATGTCCGAGTTGATGAGGTTGAGAGCGGCGACAGAATCTACTAATGCTGTCAACATAAGAGAACCACTTTCAGTTGAAATCTGTACGGGTAATGTGAAGACTTTAAATGGATTTTGTGAAAAGGTGTCCACATTCACCCGGACTTGTGCTGTGAGGGACCTCCGGGTCTTTTGAGGACACTGTGACTTATGATGACCTGGTTCACCACAATAAAAGCAGAGGTTGTTGATGAACCTTCGTCTACGCTCGTCCTCAGACAGCCTGGTAGATCCTATTTGCATGGGCTCGGTAACACATGGTGCCTCAGGACTCCGAAGTGCAGGTCGTGACATAAGGTGGGATGCATGCGCTTGCTTGGGTTTGGGTGAGTTCCTGAGCAAATTATCAATCTTAACAGTCATGTTAACAAAGTCATTGAAAGAAGATTCCTCACCTCGACATGCCATCTCCAACTGCAATTGGGGACATAGGCTTTCCCGAAACACCCCTTTAAGTGCAGCATCATTCCATCCACTCTGAGCTGCAAGAGTCCTGAATTCGACTGCGTGCTCTGCTGCACTATGTGAGCCTTGAGAAAGGTGTAAAAGACGAGACGAAACATCCCAACCCCCAGCAGGATATTCAAATACTTCTCTGAGTTGTTGCAAAAAATACTCAGGTGAAGATCTAAACTGTTCGTCCGTCTCCCAAACCGCAGCAGCCCAATCAATAGCCTTGCCAGATAATAGTGACATGATAAAAGAGCATTGATCAGAACTAGCATGAGACTGATCCCCCAAGGATTCCAAATAAGTGCGTACTTGTCGAATGAACCCTTTACACCGTTCTGCAGAACCATCAAACTTATCGGGAAGAGCAAGTCTTACTGTGCTCGACGTGGTGGAAGGAGGAGAGCAAAGTCGCTGGAGCAGTAGTTCATTCGATGCCTGTAAGTTAGCTAGCTGTTCGTGGTAGCTGCGTAATAGTTCTCCCTGGTAGACAAATGCAGCTTGCAGTTGTGAAACATCCGTTGGATTGAGGGTAGGCGAAGTATTCTGTAAGGGGGCTGAGGCAGAAGCTGAAGCAGGATCCAGTTGCGGATGTTTATTGGGGTTATCCATAATCAAAGTCGAAAGTACAGGCAAAGGGTGGTAATAAACATAGACAGTCCAACCATGCAACACAACAAAAGGGAGAGACGTAAATCAGAGGTCGTAAATCCAGGCAGAGAATCAATATCTAAACAAACAGTCCAATCCAGGTGTCAAACAAAAGGGCAAGGCAAAAATCAGAAACCGAGAACCAAACAATAGGTAAAACACAGGAAAGCAGGCAGTAAAAGAGAATGCTCAGTAGTCAGGTGTAAAGCTGGCAATACTTCGCAACGTGGCCATGTGGCAGCAAGGTTTATATAGATGCCAAACAGAAAGTAAGTTCAGAGTTCAAAGTTCAGAGTTCAGCAGAGGGAGCATGAGCAGTCAGTATTCCGGTGAGGGCTCCCTCTGCTGGCGTGATGTTACAGTATGAAACGCGTACTTGCGCGGACCCTGGGGCAAACCATGTAAAGGGGGGCCGCGGACAGAGAATAAAACATACTACACAGTCATATTAACTGAGTCAAGGTTTTCCCCCCATCTATACATTATTGGAATTTTGGTTTCTTGCCACTGTCACCCTGTTAGCTAGCTTACTGGGAGACTGCTGACATTTAGCTTGGCTTAGGATTTCGTAAATTGTAGCAAATGTAAAGGGCATTAATATTGAGTTTTGTTCACAAATAAAGCTTCTTCACCAAAGATGTAATTATTTATGAACAGGTTCACTCAGTTAATATTAATAGATCTATTCTCCACCATTAAAATAATGTAGTGAATTGAATGTCAAATCAACAAAACAATGTTGTTTGAAACATTATTTAGTTCATGGAATAGTTTATTTAGCTTAAAGAAAATACATTGTAAAGCAATTGTTCTAGTGAACAGTGTTGAGCTTGCATTTTGCATGTTTGATATCATTTTAATGGCCATGGTGCGATTGGTAAAAAGGTCTAATGTATATGACTGTAGGATAAAGAGTATTAGTGGATTAAAACTTAGGTGAATATCTGTTTTATTAGATGGGTGTTCCCTTTGTAGGAAAAAAATGCTGAATGTCCCAGCAGGGTTTCCTTTAGAAACCTGATCAACCAAACTCTGAACAGACCACAAAGAAGGTCTGTTTAGGTAGTTCAGACCAACCCTTTGTCTCATTTGGGTATTTAAGGTACATTGCCAAAAGTCTCAGGGAAGCATCTTTAACCAGAACTTCCCACACCAAAGGTGTGTGTTTTTATTACCAGGTATGACTTGAACTCTGGTATTTATGTTTTTTCCTTTTTCCTATGCTGAACATTTTCCTGCAAGGGGGCATGGTTCAGTGGGGTCTGCAGCAGGAGGGAGAGACTGACTGGGGATTCGGAGCGGACAAGGTGTCAGCACTTCAGATCTCTGGACCTGGGAGAATGTGGCTGACCCTTTGGGATGGACCCTTTGAGGAAATCATCTGAACCAGGCCATCCAACTAGCGGAGGATCAGATGGTTGTGTACTCGGGGTTCGGCGAATCCCTGTTGCTGATAAAAGAATGGATGAGTGTGATAATTTTCCCCTGGAACAGTCTCAGGATGAGTCACTTATAAATGTTTTGAACAGGTCTGTTCAATCGACAGACAGCTTCTCCAGCCAACTCAACCTCTCTCCTATCCTTATTTTGCTGTTTTAAAAGAAAGGTTGTATCACGTGATCCAAGACACTCTGTCAAAAGAAGATACAACCTAGTTGTTAGTACCAAAAAGCCATCGTACCAAAAATGGCTGGACATTTGGGACAGGCAGCAATATTGAATCATCTAATGACCCGATTTTTTCAAAGCTTCGGTGTGATTGGGCTATTAGAACGATCTGCATGGGGGCATCACTTTGCATTCGTTGGATTATGGTGGATTATGCAACACGATACCCGGAGGCAGTGCCACTCCACAGCATTTCCACAAAAAGCATAGAGGATGTACTGTTTCATGTAATCTCCCGAGTGGGAATCCCAAAAGAGATTCTCACCAACCAAGGTACTGTGTTTTTGTATGTCACAAAATCTCTGCAAACTTTACGAATTATTAAATAGATTCACACCAGAGTCTATCACCCAGAAATGGACAGCCTGGTGGAACGATTTAACCACAAGTTAAAAACCATGATTCCTAAGTTCATCCACGAAGGTGCCAAAAATTGGGACAGATGGCTGGAACCCCTTTTGTGTGCTGCAAGGTCCTGCAAGCCTCCACAGGGTTTTCCCCCTTTGAGCTTCTCTATGGACGTCAGCCCCACGGGATGTTAGACATCCTAAGCGTAACTTAGGAAGACAGACCTTCCGATCATCTCTTGCCATCCCAGATCACTGATATAGCCAAGCAGAATTTGCGGATGTGTTCTCGCCCCTGCCTGGCCGAACAAACCTCATTCAGCACCATATTGAGACTGAGCTGGACGTGGTAGTTCGCAGCCAGCTGTATCATTTGCCTGAACACAAGAAAAAGGTAGTTCAGACCGAATTAGAAGCGATGCTAGATATGGGAGTAATAGAAGAATCCAACAGTGATTGGGCGAACCTCTTATCTCCATTACCCAAAGAGAAAACAGCTTTCACCATGCCTTTCGGACTACATCAATTTGTCACACATCCTTTTGGGTTGTTTGGCTGCACGCTGCATATGCCGCTGCATATTTAGACAACATCATTATCTATAGAAATGACTGGCAGTTTCATATACAGCATCTGCAGGCAGTCACCCACATGCTGGGTTTGGAAGTTTTAAGCGATAGGGGTATTTTATGATCCCTAAATGATCCAAATATTAGGCCGTGCCAGACACTACATAATATTGCATTTAACATACTGATCTAACAACAGTCCTAAAGAATCTACTATTTCGTAAAAAATTTTTCACCCATTCTCTTTTATTATACAATGTTCAGATATGTTATGGTATGAATATTAATTTTTATGATATTTGAACAATAATGAACAATAATATTTGCAATAATACCATTACATTTACATGTATTCATTTAGCAGACGCTTTTATCCAAAGCGACTTACAAGTGCGGAATACAACAAGCGAGTCAACCTGAAGAGGCAACTAGACACAATACGTGCTCACAATACAAGTTTCAGACAGTGCTCAGAGTATCATATTCTACAACAAGGGAGAGATTTAAAGGGAAGAGGGATAGGAAATGAAATGAAGGGAAAGGATTTTTTTAATTTTTTTTTTATGATGAGGTTAAGTGCTCACGAAAGAGATGTGTTTTCAGCTGTCTTTTGAATATTGCCAGGGATTCTGCATTACGGATGAAGGCAGGAAGATCATTCCACCAGCATGGAGTAGTGAAAGAAAATGATCTGGAGAGTGATTTTGTGCCTCTCTGTGATGGTGCCACAAGCCTTCGTTCCTTCTGTGATCGCAGGCTTCTGGTAGGAGCATAGACTCGTAAGAATGAGTGAAAGTGGGAGGGTGCTGACCCAGTGATAGATCTGTAAGCAAGCGTCAAGGCCTTGAACTTGATGTGAGCAGTAGCCAATGCAGAGAGATGAGGAGAGGGGTGACATGGGCTCTTTTGGGCTCGTTGAAGACGAGACAGCATTCTGCATCATTCTGAATCATTTGTAGAGGCTTGATTGTGCATGATGGCAGTCCTGCCAGAAGAGCATTGCAGTAATCGAGCCTAGAAATGTCAAGAGCCTGGACGAGAAGTTGTGTTGCATATTCTGTTAGAAAAGGCCTGATTTTCCTGATGTTATGTAATGCAAATCTGCATGACCGAGCCGTCTTAGCAATGTGTTCTTTATGTGTCCATTAAAAACCACTATACATTCTCCACATCTCCACATCTCTTAATAATTGCTCAGAGGTAGCATATGTGAAAACCAGAGGCCCAAACACTGAGCCCTGCAGCTCTCCATGCTGAAATTCTGATCAATATGACACCTTTTACTCACAGCAACAAATTGGAATCAGAGAGATAAATATGATTTAAACCATGCCAGTGTAGTTCCATTTATCCCAACAAAATGTTCACACCTATTTAATGGAAAGCTGTGGTCAGTTGTGTCAAAGGCTGGGCTAAGATCTAGTAGCACTGGAAGAGAGATGCAGACACAATCAGCCGACGAAAGCAAATCATTTGTCACTCTTATAAAAGCATTCACTGTACAATGATATGGTCTAGACCCTGACTGGAAATTGGATTTTCTGAGAATATAAACTTAATAGACAAATGCTAAAACACAATAAAATCTTGTTGGGGCTATTAGCAAGGATTCAAAAGAAGCAGGAATTTCGATTATATCATGCACTGCTTGGGAGTTATTAGCAAAAATAAAAGCTTATTACAGCGCCACTTTGTGACTCCTGGCTCCTTTCACCAAATTCGGTGCACTTGCTTGATTCTACACAACACATGACTGTGGACTTCTTGTAATTAACCATTTGATTAATTCTTGTAATTACATTATTAGCTGTTGTAAATCAAAAGTACTGAAAAAAATTTTATTAAAAAATTTATATTAAAAAAATAATAGTAAAAAATTATATGCCTAAATGAAATCAGAGGTAGGCAATAAGTTCAATGGTTCAGGGGAAAATCATTTTGTTTTTAGCCTTTATGGTTCCAGGGTTAACAGACTAATACTAATACTAATGCAGATCTAATACTGGAGAGAGAGCTGAAAGAATCTTCTACAGAGATTTTACTCATACACTTATACACAGCCTATACACTACAGTTACAGTACACAGTAACAGTACCTGAGAGGTGACAGAAATGTCCATATTCTACATACCATGAACTATCATGTTGTACTCCTTGTCTTTTGTGAGAAGACCAAGAAAACAGTTCTATGTTTTTAGAGGAAATAAAAATATATACATTAACAAGTATATATTCAAATATAACAGTAGATATCAGATCTACTGATATATTCAGTATATTCAAACAGCATTGTAGCACGCTGTATTATACTATATGCATAGTATAATATACTATACTATATGCAAAATATAGATTTTTTCACATATTTGCTTCTTGGGTTCATACAGTATGATTCCTGGGGCAAAATGAAGCCGCTTCCTTGCCTTCTCTGCCTGCATCTGCATACACATACACAAAAAAGTACTGTGGATGACATTGTCCAAAATACAACATTTATATATTTTAGCTCAGCTTTACCACATGACAGTGACATCTAACGTCTAATATTATACATCTGACACCTCTACTATAGGATTCTGCCCCAACAGCTAGCAACTGTATACACATCAGTTCTCCTCTTAACATCACTCAGTTAAGACATCACTAGAAAGTGCCTCTCGGAGAAAGCCTATGAGACACTGTGTCTTGTTTAATGCTATGGGGAACTCCTTCAGTGTGACCGGTGTCATAATCTCATGGCTAACCATAGCAATCTAACTGGCCCATAGCAGCGCTATTAGGGAACCTGTACAGCGTTTCATCAACTTCTTTGTCTGAAGGAGTTAAAGACAGGTGCCTTTGAGGAATCGCAATGAGACACAATGTTTCTTTCTGAGGGAACCAAGGTTACATACGTAACCAAGAGACATTCTCTTTCGAGGGAACTTGACAGTGTGTCTGGTATGACACTATGGGGAACACTATTTTTGCATTTGGCAGACACTTTTATCCAAATTGACTTACAGTGCATTCAGAGTAAACAGTTTCAGTAAATCAGTAGTGCTCCACTGGGAATCAAACAAACAACCTTTGTGCTACTACCAACAGAGCCACAGGAACACTGTATTATTACTGTTGTGCAATTCCAAAAAAAATCTTAGGCATTGTGTGTTAGGGTGGGGGGCCCAGGTCCTGATTGCTTAGGGCCCCCAAAATGGTAAACACACCCCTGCAAGCACTGCCTTGGGCCAAGTACACTAGACATACAGGGAGGTGAGATTCAGACACCTGTCACACCGTAGGCGTTACCCATTGCGTAGAACAAGACGCAGTGTCGAATTCCCCTTGAAAGGGATTCAGCTTTCACACCCCATATCATAGCGCGCATTCCCCCACACTGCGCTAACGCTTCGCCCGCCCTTGAACTCTCCGTCCGTTTCAAAGTTCCTCGAGTAACGGAGCCTGCAGCGGGAGCGGAGAATGGCGCAGATCTGCGGCCTTTCGCTCTTTATTGCGTCCGTTATAACGGTGAGTGAAGCGCTTTAAACTACACCAGAGTTCATGCTGGCACGATATAATCAGTGGTAGTGTTTGTGCGTAAACTTTCCTTCGTCACTTGTGTGTCCAGTTCATTATAGTCTACACTTACAATTAACACTCCTTTAACTGTTTGTAACTGTCTGTGTGTGTATGTGAGACGATTTTTATATAAAACACAGGTGTTTCAAAGCGGTCTGGTAATCTTCAATAATGTGGTTTTGAGTGTTTGTGGGGGGTCTGTGTGTGTTTAAATATGTGGTTTATGAGGACACAAATATGTCCTCATAAACTAAATCGCTGAAAAACATACTGAAATGTGAATTTTTGGTTATTTAAAATCCCAAAGGTTCTGTGAGGGTTAGGTTTAGGGGATAGAATATACAGTTTGTACATTAACCATTACATCTATGGAGAGTTCTCATAACCAAATATGCCAACATGGGTGTGTGTGGGGGGTGCGGGGTTGGGGGGTGCATATAGTAATAGTCAGGAGCTCATGAACGTCTTTGTGTTTGTTCAGATAATAGATGCTGCAGCTTCTGCAGAAATAAAACAGAAAGTGCGACAGAAGAGAGAATGGATCATTCCTCCCCGCAAACTGAAGGAAAATGTCAATTATATGAATCTGGAGTACATTGCCAAGGTAAGACCATCACTAATATGGTTGCACTGGTCTCTTCTTTCACTGATTCTGGAAGGCAGACGTCAGAGCTGAGCTCTTTTATGTAGAGTAATGTTCTGATGGGCACTGGCAGTAAACTGGACATAGAATGAGTGACGCTATTTACACTCGTACTTACATACATACATCACAACATACTAATTGGCACATGTAGGAAGGAGTTGTGTATGAGGTTATTTTGAAGTCATTTAACTGGGTAAAATATAACAGTAAAATAACATTAAACTTTGATCCATACACAACATGCCATTAAAAGAGCAGAATGTTCTTTATTAATATCCAGTAATTCTGAGAATGTAAAACTAGAACAAGAGTTTAACATCTTCTTGAAGCTGTTTTTGGAGGGGGGTATTCCTCTTATAAGATGTAATAGCTGAAATTGTTTTCAGATCCGGTCAGATGAGGAGACCCGTACAACCATAAGGTATTTTCTGACTGGACCAGGGGCTGATCAGAACCCTATCAATTTGTTCACTGTTGGTACTGAGAGCGGCTTGGTGAAGATCCACGGAGTGTTAGACAGAGAGAAAAGTCCGACTTACCACGTAAGCATGCCTTCCTTCATGTTACACCCTGTTATAAACATTTATTGCATTGGGTGTCAGTTCTTTCCCTGACTCATCTATGAAGGTATATTAATAAGTTAGTATAAATCACTCAAGATAGCAGATAACAGCAACAGTTCAAAGGTCAGCTAAATCTGTGGCTGTTCTAAAACTAGCCATTATCAAATTGTGCAGATTTGTACAGGAGAAGCTTTAGAACTGATACATGCATACAGTTGAATGCAGTTGAAGGGTTTAAGGTAACACAAAAAACTTCTAAGTTTCTGTCTGCTACGTTTACAAACCCATTGCAGTTTATATAAATATAAAAGATACATTATCATTTTAATTTAGTACTGTTCTTCAAGAACTGCATAAGATATTGACATATTATCCTCATTTAAGGCAATTTTAACAGGATTTACACAACAACTGTTCAAATTTTTACATCTACACTACATGTTTATTTAGTGTAATTCAGTCCTAAGCATGTATGGATTTCTGCACCTTTTGTAATCACTATATGTGAGTGCCTCAACTGTCCTCAGTGTGAGAAGCTGGATCTCAACGTAACACAGCCACTATTTAAAAAAAAAACTAAACTATGCAGAAGATGATAGAAAACTGCCTTTCCTCTGGACTGTATATTCACAGGATTCTTACAACGGACACCTCCCTCACAGACTGGGGTGTGGTTCTTGAAGGCTGCCCAGTCCGTGGTCAATGGGAGGACCCTCATCTCTCCTGGCACATAAACTGTCTGGAAATGAGGGCGGTGTTTCTGGCGTTGAAACACTTCCTACCACACCTCAAGGGCCAACACGTCCTAGTCCATACAGACAACACCATAGTGCTCTCATACCTGAATCACCAAAGAGGGCTGTGTTCACGCCCCCGTTCAGGCTGGTACAGATGTGGCCAAGGTCATGTCTGTGGTTCTCAAACATAAACATAGTCTCTCCTGGATGGGACTTCTTGGGAGCTCCCAGTCCAGAGGGACCTCCTATCCCAGGCCAGAGATATGGAAACTGTGGGTCTGGCCCATGAGGGGAGCCAAATCTCTTGTCTCTCTTGACTCCAACAATTCTTGTCTCTCAGCTGAGGTTGTAGAGACCATTCTGAGTTCCAGAGCCCCATCTACTAAGAGACTGTATGCCCTGAAGTGGCAGCTCTTTTGTGGGGGGGGGCGACACCATGTTTATCCAGTTCACTGATCTGTTGGTTCAGTGCTAGAGTTTCTTTAAGAGCGCCTCTCTGCAGGGTTGGCCCCCGCCACCCTGTAGGTTTATGTGGCCGCCGTGTCTGCTACCCACAAACCTGTCGATGAAGCCTGTATTGGAAGACACCCTCTGGTGTCTCATTTTCTGCGTGGTGCCAGATGGCTGAGGCCTTTCTGTCACACACGGGTCCCTCCTTGTCACCTTACTGTTGTTCTAAGGGGTTTATTTTTGGCTCCATTTGAACCCCTAGAGTCAGCCTCGGATAAATTTCTTACTCTGAAGGTGGCTCTGGTTTTGGCTCTTACATTGCTCAAAAGAGTAAGAGATCTACAGGCTCTGTAGATCTGTAGATCTTGCCTGCTTGGATTTTGCCCCTGGCTTTGCTAAAGCCATTTTGCACCCTAGACCAGACTATATCCCCAAGGTGCCCACTGTGGCTGGTCACACGGTGGTATTTCAAGCCTTCTGTCCTCCGCCGTTTGATTTGCCGGAGCAGGAGAGGCTTCATTTGTTGTGTCCAGTCAGAGCCTTGAGGATTTATGTACACAGCTCAGGCCAGTGGTGTAAAACCTCTCAGCTCTTAGTCTGTTTTGGTGGCCGCAACCAAGGTAATGCGGTTACAAAACAGTGCTTATCTCACTGGATCACAGATGCTATTACCCTGGCCTATGAGTGTCACCTTTGGGCATTAGAGTCCATTCTACCAGGGGTGTAGCATCATCTAAGGCTCTGTCTAGGGGAGCATCCCTAAGTGATGTTTGTGCTGTGGCAAGCTGGTCCTCTCTGCACACATTTATTAAGTTTTATAGTTTAGACTTGAACTCAACTCCAGGTGCTCAGCTCCTCCTGGATTGACAAGTCTAAATCTGTTCCTATGCTCTGTGCCAATGTTTCATAGCATTTGGGGCAGACCTTCCCTCACTGTGGCGTAGTGGGTATTACTTCCCCATATCATCAAGCTGATGTAGCGTCAAGTTACCTCGAAAGGGAACGTCTCAAGTTACGTATGTAACCCTGTTCCCTGAGATGGGGAAAGAGACACTGTTTCACTTCGCCACATCTTGGTCTCACCTACACAACCTTTCTAACCTTTCAGACCTAAGCTAATGACTAATTTTGCAGGCACTTTTTAAAGGCTTTGGGGCGCACAATGATACATCACTTGACCTTGAACTTGCCTATAAATAGGCCTGATTTACATGTGTTCAGACTCGGGCATGCCTGAATCACTTTTGAAGCACTTTTGGTTTAAATGCCACTTCATGCACCTGAATTGTGAATGTGCATTCCTTCCCTAATCATTTAATTGCAATCTTCGACAGGATAACACATCGTCACAAAGCATTTGTCATCTCAAACTAGTTTCAGGAACATGACAGTGAGTTTAGCGGCCTTGAGTGGCCTCCATTCAGCAGATCTCAATCTGAGAAATCTATAGCCACTGTGACCTTGTTTTTCTTAACATGATTTTAACATGATTTAACTTAACATGAATTTAATGTTAAGTTAAATTCATACCACAACAAAACTCAGACTCTTCCTGGGTCAAAAAACACAGGTTATTAGAAAGGTGCCCATAATAAACTGGTCACTGAGTAAATACCATTCCAGTTTATAACTAAATAACACAGGCTGTATAACTATGATAAGGATTACTCCAAGAGCTAGTCTGGCATGCAGAGGGACTTCTAATGAATACTTGTAGAAAAGATAACAGAGGAGGAAGATTTAAAAATGTCCCCTTGACTATTTACTTATTTTTTGATGACTTCCTGTATTTCAGCTTCGAGGAGTGGCCAAGTTTCTGAATGGCAGTTATGCTGAGAAGGATGTTGACTTGAGAATTATGGTGCTGGATGAAAACGATTGTCCTCCAGTGTTTGATGTTAAGATGAGAGGAGCTGTTCCAGAGCTGAGCCCAGCAGGTACTGCCGTTAATCATAATATAAACATTTAGGTCCCCAGGTTTGATTTAACCTGTTTCAAAAGTGCTAATGATTTTTATATGAAAGCACTGGAACATTTCACAGTTTTTATACAATGGCAAGGTTGAATACTTGATTCTGATTGGCATTTTAAAGTGTTCATTTCTGATAATTACAGTTGCATTGTACTAAAGTTGACCAAATTAACTCTGTTGTAAAACTTTGAATAGCATAATTAACAAACATGTATTCATGCCCAATATAGACTACAGCAGAGAACACCAGAACAAGTTTCAATATTAAAAAAAGGAAAATCACTTTTAGACTTATCCTGTTTATTTCACATGTTTACTGAGGTAACAACTGTACTTACATTTGAACTCAACTTTCTTCAATTTGTAGCTGCCACTATGTTATGAAATATATAATGTTTGTTCACAGCGACACAAAGATTTGTGGGTTGCATTTGAGATGTGGGTTGCATTTGAGATATTTTCTAAAATAGACACCCTTTATGATGTATGCGGCCAGGGGATTTTATATGCATACATGTACTAGTGAGCTGTGTTTGTTCAAAGAATGAAACATTCCTGCCACTCACTCGACAGTGTGTTGATGTAGGCATGTATGACATTAGTGGGGTTTGACCTTGGGAGACCAATTGCTCTGTTTTTTTTTTTTGTTTTTATAAAAAACAAGCATCTATAGGAATTAGCAAGTGGAATTGGCATGCCAATCTTCGCTCAGGATATCCAGGTATAAAACGGAAATGGCGTGCACTACTCATTCAGATTTGTTCTTCTGAGCTGATCCAGTTTGTTTGTTTATTCAGTGTTTGTTTGCTTTGTTTATTTAAATGAATTTACATTTACATTTATTCATTTATTCATTTAGTAGACACTTTTATCCAAAGTGACTTACAAGTGTGGAATACAACAAGCGAGTCAACCTGAAGAGGCAACTAGAAACAATAAGTGCTCACAATACAAGTTTCAGACAGTGCTCAGAATTTACAATGTCTTCCAGCGGTCTCTCTGTTTTTCCGGCACAGATAAGTGCAGAGAGTTCTCCTGAGAATTTTGGTCAACTAAAAGAACAAATTTTCTCTATTGAGTAAATTCCTTAATGTCATCATGCCTTTCCGTGCATGTGGTTCTGGTTGGTACCTCTCTCCCTCAGACGGCCACAATCTCTGCCACAGTACTTTTGTGAGGTTCTATAACCACCAAATTTATTTGTTTTAAGACATCCTTTAGACATCTTGAACAACCAGCAGGGTGTCAAGCCTGCCACAACAACTTTTCCCCCTAGAGATAATTAATAAGTGCTCTTTTTACCATGTAAGTTCCTCTTTGGTGAACCTGGCCATTAATACGTATTATTTTGCCTGGAGCCTGGCGGAGGGGCTCAGCAACTGGATCTGCCATTCGTGGCTATCCAGCCCGATAGCTCGCTGACAAATCATCATATTCCATTTGTAGTGATTCCCTTTGGTAATCCCATATGAGTAATTTCCACAGTATAATTTTCTGTCTAGACGAAAGTATCTGTCATGGCATGAAATCTGGGATGGTTCTCCCTACAGTACTCCCCCGCTTGTAGGCAAAATTTGGTGTGGCATTTCTCCTGAAGTCCATCTATTTGCACATATGACCTCCCCTTAGGTTGGATGTGTGTTGAAGGTTATGGATTTTGTGATGACTTGCTCATGCATGCTATGCTTGCTGGCAGCTACGCCACCTAAGTCCATAGAGTGGTGTAGTCTACAGCGACACAATGACGAGTGACAAAAGAGAATGTCTCATTGCGTATGTAACTGACATTTGTCCATTTCCAGATAGAGAGCCCAAGACATTGTGTTCCTCCTGTCACAATGCTTACAGTCGGGCATGTCTCGGTGGTGAGTGGTGCATGGCATCTCACCTTTTATACCCAGATACCTGTGGGGGAGATTGCAAATTCAGTTTGCCAATTCCTATTGACACACATTTTTTAACGCCTATTGGCGTTTTATATAAAAAGCAGAGCGATCAGTCTTCAAGGGTCGACCCACTCAATATGACTACTCCGACACTATGTCTCATTCGCTCCATCAGGGAACAGAGGTTGCATACATAAACAAGATGTTTTTGGTGCACAGGCAGAACTATTATAATCATTTAATACTCACTCTGCCACAATTTAGGAAACCTTTTCATACATTACTGTGTGTGCACAGCATTCTGAATCCAAATTCATTTTTTTAACATCTAATTTTTGTGTATTCAGAAGTTCTGAAAATATTAAAACATTCTTTCACTTTCTTTTTTTTTCACTCTTAAAACTGTCTTTCTACTCTTGTGTCTTTTCATAGACACGTTTGTAATGACCATCACAGCAACAGATGCAGATGAGGAAGGAACTTTACATTCAAAAATCGCTTACAGTATCACTGAGCAGAGTCACATTAGTATGTTCTACATGAATCAAGAGTCTGGTGGGATATACGTCAAGCACAATACACTTGACAGAGAGGTATGCACTTGTTGACACAAAATTGAAACAATATTGCTATTTTTCTGGTTTTGGTATTTTATTAAGAATGTATACAGTGCATTCAGAAAGTGTACAGCAACTTTTAGGTCTCTCCAGAGATGTTTGATAGGGTTTAATTTAGGGCTCTGGCTGGGCCGCTCTAGGACATTCACAGAGTTGTCCCTAAGCCACTCCTATGTTGTCTTGGCTGTGTGCCAAGACAAGGGTCATTGTCTTGTTGGAAGCCTATGACGTAGTCTGAGGTCCTGAGCACTGTGCAACAGGTTTAATTCAATTCAATACATTACATTGCTTCAAAGCTGCTTACATAAAATAAAATATAAAACAGAAAAAATGTCAAGCACGTTTAACACAGAATACATAGTACCATAAAATACACACAATACACCAGAGTAAAATACATACACAAAATATGTACAACACAAATACCTGCAAGCCAACAGGGCAACAGTGGCAAGGAACCAAAACGTCAATGATGTATAGATGGAGAAAAAACCTTGGGGAAAACCAGATTCAACCGGGAGGGCCAGTTCTCCTCTTCAGCTATAATATCACACTGCTGAGACTAGGCAGGGAACAAAACTATAGAAACTAACTAGGCTGGAGGTAGGTAAGTAGATAATAGTAAGTTTAATAAAGAAGTCCATTAACCCCAAGACGATCTTTCAACATCTGTTCTTATGGGAAGTGTCCTTAAGTGTTCTAATTAGTGCAGCCTAACAATGCCTTTAAAGGGGCTTCAGTAATAAATCCATAGAACTATGTGTAGGCTAGATTAAAGAGGTGGGTCTTTAATCTAAATTAAAATTGACATAGTGTATCTACTCTCCAGACAAAACTGGTAAGACTGTTCCAGAGTTTGGGTGACAAATAATTTTGAAGTTTATGTGACCCTTAATAGGCAGCCAGTGGAACCAGCTGGAGCTTGTATTGATCTTGCAGGGCAGCCACCAAGTGGGGTATCGCAATAATCAAGTCCCGGTGTCATGAATGTCATGAATGCATTAACGTGTCTGATATGAGAGCATGTGTAATTTTTTAAGATGGAAAAATGTAGTTTTATGAATATTGGAAATGTGGTTATCAGAGGACAGATTGCTATCAAAGAGGACACCCAGATTCTTAGCTAATGAAGCAGGCTTTATAGAGTATCCGTCAAGAGTAAGACAGTATTCAAGATTGTTCCGTGTGGAAGATTTTCCAATAAGTAAACCTTCTGTTTTGTCTGAATTTAGTAGTAAAAAGGTTGCTAGTCATCCAAGTTTTGATATCGACTATACATTCTGTTAGTTTGGTGATTTATGTATCTCAATTGGCCTAGAAGAAATATATAGCTGAGTATCATCAGCATAACAGTGAAAACTAACTCCATGTCTTTTAATAATTGCTCCCAACGGTAGCATATACAAGGTGAAAAGCAGAGGCCCAAGCACTGAGCCCTGCAGTACTCCATACTGAAATTGTGATCGATATGACACCTCACAGCAACAAACTGGAATCAGTCAGATAAATATGATTTAAACAATGCCAGTGCAGTTCCATTTATGCCAACATCATTTTCAAGCCTATTTAAAATAATGTTGTGGTCAATAGTGTCAAAGGCTGAGCTAAGATCGAGTAATACTAGAAGAGAGATGCGGCCATGATCAGCCGACAAGAGCAAATCATTTGTCGCACTGATGAGAGCAGTCTCTGTACTATGATATGTTTTGAATAGTGTTCCTGTAGCTCAATTGATAGAGCATTGCTTTAAAAGTGCAAAGGTTGTGGGTTTGATTCCCAGGGGAGCACATGTACTTATAAAATGTATACTTTGAATACGCTGTAAGTTGCTTTGGATAAACGTGTCTGCCAAATGCATAAATGTAAATGAATCCTGACTGGAAATTCTTGCAGATGCCATTTCTTTCCAGGAATGAGCATATCTGTGAAGACAGCACCTTTTCCAGTATTTTTTTCAATAAAAGGTAAATTTGAGATGGGTCTGTAGTATACTAGTTCCCTGGGATCAAATTTTTTTTAAATAAGTGGTCTGATTACAGTCAGCTTGTATTGTTTTGGGACATATCCCAACACCAACAATGAATTATATAATGATGAGTAATACTATGCAGAGGATCTATAATTTTAGGACGCATCTCTTTCAACAGCCTGGTAGGTATAGGATCTAGCATGCATGTTGTTGATTTAGATGATTTAATTATTTTTGAAAGTTTATCCCTGTCTATAGTAGAAAATTACTGGAGTTGTTACTTGGGCAAATTATGATGCACCATCTGATGTGATTTTGTTGCAGGTATTTGCATGTGATTTTTTTCTCTGTCAGTATCTATTTAGTTATTAAATTAATTCATAAAATCATCACTGCCCACTTTTCAAAAAGATTGCAAAAGTAGGCAGATCTGGTGCTTTCTAAGGCCTTTCTGTAATATAAACCACTCTACTTCCATGCTGTATGGAATATGTCCTGTTTTGCTTGCTTCCAATTATGCTCCATTTTCTGGGTTTCTCTTTTTAGGGTGTGGGTATGCTTGTTATACCACGGCATTGGGCTGCTGTATCTCCTTTATCTTTTTTTAACTGTAGAAGAGCAACTTGGTGTTAGAGATCATAGTTTATCTGTTAAACTATCAAGTATATATGTAACTATCAAGTTATCTGTTATGCTAATGAATTGACATAGTTTAGAAGTTATCGTTCTAGTGTATTTGTAGCAAGGAGCTGATTTTGCAGCCATAGGTAAATGTATTACACAGGACACCAAATAATGATCTGAAATGTCCTCGCTCTGCTGCAGAATACTAATATCATTATAATTTACACCATAGGATAGTATTAAATATTGATAAAAAGTCAGCAAATTCTTTGATAAAGCCTATGTGGTGTCCTGGTGGCCGGTAGACAGTAGCCAGTAGAAATGACAGACTCGAATAATCATTTGCACCAGATGAATTTATATTGAGTACCATTACTTCAAAAGAGAAATCAGATCTCTGGGTAACTGCAAAAATGTTCCTAAAAAGTACAGCAACACCTCCCCCTTTGCCTTTTGGATAAAGTTCATGCTTATAACAGTAATTCTGGGGAATAGATAATGTAATCATCAGATTAGGTTATAATCTGTGATCATGTCATTATCAAAAAAGAACTTTTGTAGGGAGAGATCTAATATTCTGCAAACCAAGCCTTATTAATTGTTTGTCTGTATTATATATCTTTTTTTATCATTCCCAGAGCATGATGTTGTCATCACTATGCTTCACTGTTGGGATGGTAATGGGCAGGTGATGAGCAATGCCTGAGTCCCTCCAGACACAATGTTTAGAATTGAGGCCAAATGGGTTTTATCATCTCTTAGCTTGCAGACAGTTCACAGTTTTTGCTCTGATATGCATTGTCAGCTGTGAGGCCTTTTATAGAGAGGTGTGTCCCTTTCCAAATCATGTCCAATTAAGGTGTATCTTAGCAATGATCATGAGAAATGGGAGGCACCTGAGTTAAATTTCAAGTGTTGTCGTAAAGGGTCTTAATACTGATGATGTGATATTTATGTATTTATTTTAATAAATTCTGTTTTCACAGGAAAAATAAATTAAAAATGAATTTAAATGATTGTAGTATTAGGCTGCAACATAAAACTTTTAAAAAAGGGAAGGGGGTCTGAATACTTTCTAAATGCACTGTAAATTCTTGGAATTCTTTTTTATCCCCAGATGTCAGATGTTTTCCCTTCTCTAAAACTTTTCTTTAAAAGAGCAGTTCTTTGAAAAATATCAAACTGGTAGAATCCATTCAGTTTTTGAAGATAATTCCAGCCTTATTATGTCCTATATAGTCTTTAAATTAAAGATTCACTTTTTTTATTATAGTGAGTAGCTGGAGAACTCCGCCCAGTAGTGACAAACTCTGAGGCCTACAAGTAGAATTATCTGTTCTGTCACACAGGTACATAAGTGGAGCCACAAGCATCCCACCCCTGTAGTACCCTCATGAGCAAATGAAGCAGAGGCAAGATAATGAAAATGGAGAGGATGATCTGGTCTGACATCTCTTGTCCTCCCACTCTAAAGGGGTCTCACCCATCTAGCTGATGATTTGTTTTCAGTTCTTGGATCTTGGAGCTTGCTTGGATCAGTTATTCCTGCACAACATGGCATGCTACATTTTGTACCAGGCAGATCTGCTCAAATACAAAGATAATTAATGGGCCTAGTTGCAGATGAGCAGCTTAAGAGACGTGACAGAGACAGGGTCTCTTTCTTTTGGCATTCTGGTATTGCATACAAAATTCTTTAGTGATTCCATGAGTGATGTCATAGTGAAGTTCTGTATAAATGTTCACTTTCATGTACAGTTCAATTCCTCAGTCCTTTCCTTCTGCTCTTTTTCTACAACAGCACAAGCTTATCTCCATCCATTCTCAATGTGTATACGCACAATCTGAATGACTTGTTAATTTGCAGGGATCCCTTAAATTCAAGATTTTTAAAGATTCTAAAGGGCTGAAACCCTCTTGTCCTGCTTCTCATCCACTTTAGGACCTGATCTTAGAGGCTTTGAGATGTTCTCCGCTTGCAGGCGGCATACTCTCCTCTGTTCTTAGTGGTAGCTTCAGTCAAACATATCAGGGACCTGCATGTTGTGCAGTTGTGCAGTATGTCAGCTGTTCATGCAACACAGATATGGTTTGAAGGAAACAACATGTAAATAACTCTGGTTCACTAAAAGAAGGCAGCGAAATGGTGCATAAATGTAGCGCCCCAAAAAAGTTTACAATTATGAGTAAAGTGCCAAATATCTTCTTGTTGTTTCCTGTCTTTTATTGTGTAATCAATGTTTCTTCATTTCCTGTTGTTATTTTGGTTTTGCTTCTTGTTGTAACTGCTGATTAGTTTGTGTTTTTATACCCCCTGTGTCCTTCATCCCATGTTAGTTATTGTGTTTTCCTCTCTGTCTCTTGTGGATGTTCTTCGCCAGTGTTTTCAGCTTTGCATCCTTTGGTTTTTTAAAAGTGTTTTTATTGCATTGTGTCCTGTAAATAATAATAATGTGAATATTACTTTGTGTTCTTTGTTATAGACATTGACAAGAATGTCGACAAAACATCCAAAATGTGCAATACAATGTTTAGTCACATGTTAACAACTAATTGAAAAACTGAAAAAAATGTGAAATGAAAAAAGACAGAATTGTCAGGACTCTTCATAATTGGAGGTGATTATGAGACTGATGTTTGTGTTTTCCCCTCAAAGAGACAGGACACGTATACACTGACTGTTAAAGGGACAGATATGAATGGAGCTCCAAATGGAAACACAGGAATGGGCACAGTTATCATCAGTGTTCTTGACGTGAACGACAACATTCCTACTTTGGAGAAAAACTTTGTAAGATGATTTTTGTATGTTAACTAAAGCAGTTAAGCAGGGAATACAGCTGTGATCAAACATAAAGACACTAGGCCTATATAATATGGTCAATATAACCATAAAATATAATATAGTCAATATAGGTCAATATAATATGTGGACAATACATACATTATAATATATAATATGTCTACATATTATGTGTATATAATATATATTGGGGAGAGTACATATATAAATGTAGAGGAAAAGTCCTCCACAAATGTTCTGCCAGATGTCCAATGTCCTGCTTTCCACACAACCTCTCCTGTACAGTCACATGTCAGATACTGCTAATGTATCTTACACTCTTTGAAGATGATAAAGCCAAGTACTACTGGCTACATTTTTATTGTAAAATAAAAAAGATTTATTCAGTTAAATTCAAATTTATTTCTATAAGGCTTTTCACTGTGCACATTGTTGCAAAACAGGTTTACAGAAAACATTTAACAGAGAAAACAGGAAGAAAAATCAAAAAAGATAACATAAAAACAGTAAAAAACATGAAAAATAGGCATAATTTTGGCCTTCCATTTACACTGTTAGTGAATAAAGCTCGCTGTAACAACTTTTTCAGTTTCTCTATGCTATTGGGAAGAGTTAAGAATTGTAAAAAACAATTAATTATATATTATCTTACATAATGGTTTACAAGAATGAATGACTTTTTACTTAATATTAAATGTTTAATAATTTAAGGGAAAACTAAATGTTTTGTAAAGTGAATATTTTTATTTATTGCTGTGCTTTGTAATTTTTTGTATTTTCAGTATGAGTGCAGTGTGGAGGAAAACACTAAGAATGTAGAAGTGGTGAGAATTCAAGCGATTGATGCCGATCTCATCCACACTGACAACTGGCTGGCTGTGTTCAGCATTGTGTCAGGGAATGAGGCTGGCTATTTCTCTATAACCACTGACATCAACACAAATGAGGGCATTCTGATACTTATTAAGGTATTGAGTATGTTGTTATACAGGTCTGCTTAATTATAACATAATAACAATGTGCAAGGTCATGGAAATGCCTTGAACAGACTGCTGTGATGCATTTCATGACTCTTATAGACTCTTGGCACAGGCTACAGCTGTGGTCATCATATGATTGGGTAAAGGTCATACGCTGTTCAAGGAAAACTCAGTCTGAACACACAACTTGCCAGATGATGTATCTGGGAAGCATCTCCTGTGACCCCTTGTGTTTGTATTTGGAAGACAAGGTCTGCTTTTAGCACTGCATATATTAATATTTAAAGTAGTCGAAATAGGCTTAAAATCTTCCTTGTTCTTTTCACATCATTTGGGTTGTGATGTGTTTTTTTTTTAATTGTGCTGTATTATATGCAGGGCTGGAAACTATGTTTGAGTGAGTTTTAAGGGTGAAGGATACAACTGGATACACTTTAATATATGTTTAATGATTGTTGATTTTCAAAGGACTTAACTGAGAGGTAGTCATTCAAAACATTCTACAGTTTTTTTTTATGAGGACACATTTATTTCTAAGAATTGTGTGACTTGTTAAACTGTGCCACGAGCAGGTTCCTACACAACTTTCATTTTGCCACACAGATAATTAATTCTGTCCATGCAAAGATTCAGCTGGGTGAGTTTGTGCCACATATGATTATTAAATGTTCACTGACCTTTTATACACCTGTCTTCATACTCAAGAAAACATTGTTTGGAGGAAAAGTGCAGGTATACATTTATTGTTATTATAGATTGTAGAGATTTTTATATTTGAATGTATTTCAAATTAGCCTTCTTCCAACCACAATAACAGGTGTTAACAGGGCCATACATGAAAAGGAACAAAAGAGAAAATGAACAATTTAATTTAATTCTGCAGCTGTTAATAAACTGTGTGAATCAATACCAATGGGCATTGAATCAACGACTACTGAACTGAGTTAGTAAAACATTAACAAAGCTGCTGCTCCTTCAAAATCTTAACAACAGGACGTGTGCCTCACCAACCATTGTTCCCAGCCCCATTTCCTGTTTTTCCCTGTCCTTTGTTTGCATTTGAAGGAACTGGACTATGAAGAGCTGAAGGAAGTCAACCTGCAGGTGTCTGTCTCTAACAAAGCAGAGTATCACTCCTCAGTGGTCATAACACAGAGGAAGTCATACCCCATCAGAGTCAGTGTGGTGAATCAGGCCGAGGGGCCACGCTTCAAACCTGCAGTCAGAGTCATCTCTCTTTCGGAAGACAGCACCTCACTGGACATCAGAAAGGTCATAACCAACTACGCAGCTATTGACAGTGACACGCTGCTGATTGCTGCTGATGTGAGGTGAGACTACAGTAGTTACACTTCTCATTAGTTTTGGCATGTATCAATAACAGTTTTGGTTTATTCTAGGTATGCGAAAAAATATGACATTGACAACTGGCTCCTAATCGATGAAAAGACGGCTGATATAAGACTTAATAAAATACCAGATTATGAGTCCAAGTTTCTGATCAACGGCACATATTATGCTGAGATTATCTGCATCACCAAAGGTGAGTTTGTTTGTTTTCTGACAACTGTCTTTAAATATTAATTTATATGACTGTTTGATGTTTTGAAGTTTTTTTTGCTGGTTCACCTCTAAGGTTTTAAGTAGGTTATGATGGTCGACTTAAAGAAGTAGCTTATCCACAAATAAAAATTCTCTCATCATTTATTCACCCTCATGCCATCCAGGACTTACTTTCTTCATCTGTACACAAAGATTTTTGGAAAAAATCTCCCATCTTTGTAGATCCATATGTCGCAGTCCATATGCAGTCACGTTCATGGGTGTAAGCCAACCAGCTGCATAAAGTGAAATATTCACTGCTTTCACATCACTTCTAATGATCATTTAAAATCACTTAATTTTAAGTAAAGACGTTTATACATTTAAAGGCAGGTGTAATGAAGAGGGTAGCACACGGAGATCCATTTGCAGCATTTATTAGAGGAATAGACAGGCAAGGTCGAGTAACAGCAAACAGGGACAACAGAGGTAGGCAGAAGGGTAAACGTGGCACAGACGTGGGTCGTGACAGGCAGCAAACAATCAGAAAACGGGTACAATTCAGTAAGCAGGGCAGGCAGCAAACAACCGTAGAAACCAGATAAACAATCCAAACGGTAACAGGTAATCCAATGAAGGTATAATAAACGCTCAGTAATGTCGCCGGGGCAAAACAAGACTTCGCACTGAGCTAAGGAAAGTCCGGAGGTTTATATACACAAAAGTTAATAGAGTTCAGGTGAGTAAACAGGAAGTAATCAAACCCAGGTATGGGTAATTATGGGAAATGTAGTTCGACTATCGTTAATACTCAGGAGACGGCTCCCGCTGGTGGTGCAGAGGAGGTGGAGCAGGGATCTCCATAACAGCAGGGTAGAAGTTCCAGAAACATTTTTTGTTATGCTGGTTGAAAGTCTCTTCACATCCTAGTAGCAATTTTTAAGTGTCCTAAATGTATTTATATAAATATATATCTTCTGTGAAAGGCGCAGGAGCATGAAATGCTCATCCAGTCATTTAATTCAATGATAAGATTCATTGACACTGTCACTATCACTTAACTTCAAACACTTAAATTAGCTTAATATAGGGCCACTTTATGGCTGATGGTCACAAGATTTGGTTGGCAGCTTCCTTAAGCTGCATATATGGCACAGTTTATGACAACATAACAATTAGTTATTTACAATTTGAGTTGGCCATTCACAATTGTTGTACTCTACACAACAGCCTGATAGTTCATATCATGTAATAGTAATGAAAGGGGTTAAGAGCCCATAGGAACTTATTATGGGCTTGTGGGATCATCAATGTTTGGGAACCTTGAACCAAACAGATTTAAAAGTATAAAATGGTTAACTTTGGTTACATAATAATTGTTAAACATCCATCTATGTTGCTTTGTAGTTTTGATGACCTTTATTAATTTTAT
The DNA here is from genome assembly GCA_036877525.1 of Chromobotia macracanthus. NCBI lineage: Eukaryota > Metazoa > Chordata > Actinopteri > Cypriniformes > Botiidae > Chromobotia > Chromobotia macracanthus. The sequence goes on along the minus strand of JAZGTH010000003.1, from coordinate 15,538,630 downwards.
ATTAATAAAAATATAAAAATGTGTTGGACACTTTTAAATATTGTTTAAAATATTGTTTGTGCAAACCTATTACTGGTGGTGTATATAAATAAATACTTTGTAAAGATGCATGATTTTATTTCAGATTACCCACCTAAAACGGCTACAGGTACGATAGCCATTCAGGTGGAGGATTTTAATGACCACTGCCCCATCCTTAGCAGCACATCTCAGACACTCTGCTATGGAGAACATGCAGTGTATGTCACAGCTGTGGACAGAGACCATTACCCCAATGCAGCACCCTTTGATTTCACAGTGGACATGCTGGAGTTGTGGAGTATTGAACATCTCAACGGTAATCAGATACTCCAACCCACATTTTTTATGACTTTGCCAAATGAGAGATGTTCCTGTGTTAACAAAACAAGCAACCAATCATATTTGAGGGATATATACAATCATATTTTAGCCGAATGGCTGACACCGCACTTGCACATGTTTGCCTTGTAAAGAACACAGTTCTATAGAACTTATATAGAATGTCCTATACAAACTAAAGTAAAGCCATAGAGACCAGACCTCAATACACCAGTCATGTCATTTCCTGCACTCTTCCAATCTGTGCTGACCCAACACATTTGACTTTTACTAAAACACATTCATCTGTACCTTTGAAACATTTGTGTGTCTTGTGCTTCTGTATTTTGAACCATTTTTTTCAGACACTACAGCAATATTCAGATCTCACACAATGCTTTGGCCTGGTGTATACCATTTGTTTGTGACAGTCTGGGACCAGCAGGGGAAGTTTTGTGCTCATCAAGCTCTACAAATACATGTTTGCACATGTGACGCAGCTAAAGTTTGTCTGCCAAGAGAAAAGCACTCAAGGTTTGGATTGACTGGTGTTCTTCTGATGTTTCTGGGACTGCTGCTCTTCCTGTGTAAGTGACGTCACATGGTCAAGTAAGAAGACAGAAGCTTGAATGCTTCACTGGGTTGATCTTTAATGACATCCGGCTGCTCAGATGCGGTTCTAAACTGCTCCACATTCTGTGTAAAGACAATGCAGTGTGAAGTTACAGAGAAATGGCTTCTGTGTAAATGATGCAGCCAGAAATCACTCACAATACTAGTTTCATGTAACAGATGAAGCCTGTAACTAGTAACATGTAAAACAAATGAAAAACCTGCAATGTGAAACATGCCACCACAAAATCTTCATTTCAAAATGTTTCTGCAAATGATTTTATAAATCATTTTGGCCAGATAATTGTAATAATGATGATACAGTATTTTAAGAAAATGTTTACATGACAGCTGTCATTGTGCAAAAAAGAGAAAATAATAAAGTCGCAGGTGGCAATCACTGGAGTCAAGCACACCAGTGGCGTGAAGCAAATGTTTTTGAACATCAGTGTCTCTGTACGATATGCGTAGAAAGTTTGTTTTGGCAATATAAAATGGAAAATTGTAATTGGAAATATGACCAATGAGGAGTTTGTAAAAAGTAGATTTTCAGTGAAATTTAAACTCACCGTAATCGGCATGACCCAATGAATGTTTGTGGCATTGTTAGTGTGATGAATGTAGTCTGATTCGCTATGCTGTTCAGGTTAATAGAAAGTGTTTCTTGTCTTGTCATTATTGACAAACATTTTGCTGTGAAGCTAAAGTGGAATAGAGAACACTGGAATAACTAAGAAGTGACTCAGCTCACATTTTTACTGGTTGAAAGTAAAGTTTTGCCGCTACATTACTAACTTGTACCCCTAATTATGATTATAACATAGAGTGGTTTAAGTAGAGTGAGACAGTGAAATAGAGTGAGAGTGGTTTTCAAATAATGAGTCTAATTGTGATGACACGATAAACAGTAAAAACAAAATATGGTAAATACAAAAAAATTAATATGACCACCTTATAATGACCCTGAAAGTAAAATCTTAAAGACTAGTGTAGTTAGTACAGTAAAGAACATTGTTCATTAACTGTTGCTTATGTGTTTTTTCCTGTTGTGTGGGACAGACTGATTTTCTAAATAAACACTGGTGATCGTGTTCATTTTGTTTGCAGTGATGCCTCTACTGCTGCTGTTCTGCATCTGCAGTGGATTTGGGCCTGCAGCCAATTTCAAGGCCATCCCATTTGATACTAAAGAACACCTGATGATATACAACACTGAGGGACAGGGAGATGACAAGGTACGTGCTGATACGAGATCAAGTCCTACTGTTAGTGTAAAATCAAAATAATTTAAATAAAAAATGAAAAATAAAATTCTATTTTTCGTTAAAAAAGTATGTACAGTATTTGTTACGCAGGACTTAGGAATAATTGTTTCTGATTAGTCAATCATAGCTTTTAATAGTCACAAGCTTATATATTTTTTGTAATGACCACTAAACTGTACCTGTGATGCGATATAGGCAGTGTATATCGCATAACTCCCTCATCTCTTTTCATTTGGTGCAATTTTTGATTATAAAACCACACATTCAGAATGAGGTTTCCTGTTGCCCTCTTGAAATAATCACAGATGTCAGTAAGACAGTATCTCAGACAGTATGTTAAGTACTGGGTCATATGAGGCACAGTAAACATTTGACTCTGCCCCACAGGAAATGGCTCTCCTACAAATATCAAAAGAGGTGGATGAACACAAGCGCAGTTATGTGGAAGTTATCAGCGGAGCTCAGAAGGCTGGTGATGGTGTGGATGGTGCAGCTGGTATGATGGATTGGTCCTCTTTCCATCAGTATAACATACATGGTAATGCATATTATCACCACACGCGTCAGTTTGAGGGGGAGCTTACGTACGCACAAAGAAGAGATGAACACATGCTTACTGGGTTCAAAGGGCACAAAACCCATGAATGGCTCACCCTGTCGGATGCTTTCTTAGCCAAATACTACTCTCACGTGAGTATCACATTCATGCAGCAGAAGATATTAAATATAATTGTTGTATAAAATATGCTGAAACAGAAGCATTGTGCATTAGATTTAAACACAGAACATTAATGTGTGCAAGAACAATGTTTGATAGTTTTAGCTTTATTATTACATAGAAAGGTTTACGTAAAAGTTTAGCTTATATTTTCAAGCAGCAATTATTTGGTCAGACATGCCAATACCATAAAGAGAAATATTCATCCTGTGATTAGGATGTGGTGACAATGTCATGCAAAGTTTCAACACTAAATGTTTATTTGGTTGTGCTGTTCAGTAGATGCAGGTACATCTTGCCATCTACTTTGTTAAGGCATTATACTGTTGTCTAAAAACTTTCTGTTGTGAGTGTCCCTAAATGAATAGCAGAAAATGTCATGCAGATCAGATACAATAAACAAAAATTTATAAAATAAATAAATAAAGATCAAAATTTTATTCACAGTATGCAGAGCTCTAGTTCAGAGCACACTACAGCACTTTTAGAAGTTTTTAATGAAGTTTTGTTATCTGTTGATTCTGGAGACATCTTTGTGTTATTGGTCAACATCACACCCACAAATATGCAGTTATGGTTGTATGTCAGCAGTATATATTGAGCTGATGGATTGTTTAATGTTATTTGTGTGACTGCAGAAATCAAGGGCCGTAGCTAAGAGGCATGATGTGGGAGACCATCTACGCATCTATGATTACGAGGGTCAGGAATCTTCGACAGGCTCATTTGAGGATATCTGTAGTCTCCTGCATGAAGAAGACAACCTTGCCTTCCTTGATAACCTTGACCTGAAATTCAAGACTCTGGCTGAGATCTCCTTAGGCTCCAAACTGGAGACTGATATTAGTGTGACCACACCTGTGACCCACAAACCGACACCATCCATCCCACATGTAGATGTCAGCATACCGAAGACAGTCAGTGGTGTACACTCTGAAGAAACAGAAAGCACCACCAGTGTTCAGACTACAGATGCAGAGCAGGCCAGCAGATGCGCAGGAACGTATTTCCATGAGAAAGTGTTGTTTCCAAACCCAGCCCTTTTAGTGGAACAGCCTGCGCTGTATTACACCACTTCCAACCCAGTTTATATAATGGACTCCCACCCTGCCCTGCTGGTAACAGCCAGCCCACTCCTGGGCGTACAAGATAACCTACTAATGGTGGAAGAGAAGTGCTTTGATACCACCCAGTGTGAAGTGGAGAACTACCAGAGTATAGTAGGCATTGAGAACCAGCAGATGAAAGGGACTTGTGTGTCTGGAATGGTTGAAGTTGTTGAGGCTAAAAAGTCCACAGAGGCTTGTGGTGTCAGAAAGGTGCTCCATCCAAGCAGCAGGGTTATACTAGAAGAGGCTAAAAAGATAAAGTCTGCAGAGAAAGTTTGTGGTTCATCAGAAAGAGGGGTTCCTTATCATCTGTGAACAACCTCATGAAGTCTCAGTCAGCAAAATCTTGCATAATGTATGGAAGACTCTATGAAAAACTCACAGTCTTGGCCCAGACTGTTGTCCTCTCAGATTGCATTTCTGCAAAGATTGATTGGCTTTAACATAATTTACTCTCTTGTATACTTCTTATTTTGAATACAACTGTGGCACCATGCTAGTCATGTTAGCATCATAAAATATTCTGGCCTGAATTTTTCCACAGCAAGCACCACTCACATTTCTTTTAGTTCTTATTTCTCTGAGACTAAAATTTCTAACTCTAACTTCTAGAGTTTCAAACAAATGGTAAACGGAAGATATTATGATGTTGTCAGTAAACAAAGCTCCACACCTACATCACATTATTAGTAAAATAATTTTCTGCTTAAAACCCCATTTTGTTAATTAAATGCCAACTCTACATTTTAATATGCAAAAAGACTTTATGTACATGAACCCTGTCAAAACACATACATACTACTCAATATCTAATAATTCTGTTTAAAACACCAGCACATTTCTATCTAACAGAAACATAGTCTATTATTCTGTCAAAAATATTGATAGTTTAGCAGTATTAATTTTACTGTAAACCTCTGTACAGTTTTGCCTGAGTGTTGAATGTGTGCATTCTTGGCAACTCAGTATCTAAAAGTGAGTGAAGCATTGTTATAGAAAATACTGTTCAAAAACTAGTGACTGCCAGTGATCAAAAAAAAAAATAAAACAAAACAATACAAAATTAAGTAAAAAAAGAACAAATGAAAAAAATGCAGTACTGTTGCAGCCCACATAATTTTCAGCATTTGCCCTTATGCTGTCATCCACATCATCTCTGGTTATGCATCTTACAAACAGAAATGTTTGGCAGTCTATACAGTTAGCATCCACAGTGGACATGGTCCTGGGGCTGATGACCATACACACAATCAGTACACACCATACACACCAGTTTCTGATGTAAATTGTGATGTGCATGTAAATGGTGGAATGCTACATTGTCCCATGCAATCACAAGTGTTCACAGATGGTTTAGAGACCTGAACTGGCATTTCTGCATGACCAAACTAGCACTCACAGTTTGTGATTAATAATTTCATGTGGGGTCAGATTAACCTCCAGATCCACAAATCTAGAAATGAGATTAAAATTAAACACAATATGCGTAAATGTTTTTAGTACATGCTGATATATGTTACTGTAACCCATGCAATGGAAGTATATGTAGGTGTGTGGAAGTGTCCATATGGTGTATGGAAGTATAGTCTAGACTATAACCAAAAGGTAACTGAGATTTTATTTTTGTTCACATAAATAATTCAAATGTAACTCAAGATCATTTGCATTTTCTTTTAAGGCAAACTTATGTGGCATATTTGTCAAATTTCAAATTAAAATGCAAAGTTAATTTGTAATTGCATTGCTATTTTCATGTACATCAAATCACTTTGCAATCGATTGCTGTAACAGATCCCCCATAACACTTCCTCCAGGACCAAAACGTTGCACACTGCAGAAATAGCCTACCAGTTATTGCGGGCACAGACTCCTTGATGTTATACTCCTTCCCCCAATACTGATTGACAGACAGCTGTGTAAAACATCAGAAAATTCAAATGTAAAGAGTATTGTGATTTTGCTTCATTTTCAGAAGGGGAAAGTGCTGTTGTTACAGTTGCTCCTGGTGTTTTTTATATTGTTGCATTTGCTATATGAAAAAAATGTAAATTTAAGATCTAGCAGCTCTTGAAAATAAAGACTGCAATAATCATTCTCTATTCTACATGTATGGTATTGACATTTTGAAATTGATTTTAATGTGAATGAATTAATACATTGATAATTCAATCATTTTATGTATTCCTACACAGCTCTGAATGTTTTTGTAGTGTTGTGATTCATCAAATTTTTAAATCAAAAGATCTAATCAAAGATTTTGATCTGGTGCAATTTAAAGCTACATCATGTAATAATTACTGAAAACTTAAGAGACAAAAGAACAACCAAGTTTGACCTTAGTATGCAGATCCACAGTCTAACACTACTGGCTGCAATAAAAAATTATCTACATCAGAGGTCCTCATCAGTGGCCTTTATAGGATTAGTTCACCCCAGAAATAAAGTTCTCTCATAATGTTCTTATCCTCATGACATCCCAGATGACTTTTTTCTTTCAGCCAAACAGAACCTGAGTTATATTAAATTATATTCTGGCTCTTACCATCTTTGTAATGCCATTAATCAGGGTTCAAGGTTTTAAAGCTCCAAAAAGCGCATCCATCTATCATTAATCCAAATTACTCCAGTGGGTTAATATATGTCTTCTGAAGTGAAATTATGTTTGTGAGAGAAAAAAAATTGTTTTGAATGTATTCAGCAACCAATATAGATTGATACGATAGTAATAAATGGCATTACAAAACTAGAAAGAGCCAAGATATTTTTTAATATAACCCAGATTGTGTTCAACATACAGTTATAACTAAAATGATTGCTTTACTGTAAACATCTTGGTTATGTGTGAAACCTCTGTTTCTTGATAGAGGGAACAAGACTTATATTTGACTGATATTTGCCAACGATATAATTCCACGCAGATATCATAGGCTCCCAAGGGCAAACCCTAGTGTCACGTCTTCAACACAGTGTCGAATGAGTGACAGAATGAAAAGCTTACTGTACTGTAAAACTGCTTTGAAACTGCCTATTGTAAGGGGGCTGAGGCAGAAGCTGAAGCAGGATCCAGTTGCGGATGTTTATTGGGGTTATCCATAATCAAAGTCGAAAGTACAGGCAAAGGGTCGTAATACACATAGACAGTCCAACCATGCAACACAACAAAAGGGAGAGACGTAAATCAGAGGTCGTAAATCCAGGCAGAGAATCAATATCTAAACAAACAGTCCGATCCAGGTGTCAAACAAAGGGGCTAGGCAAAAATCAGAAAACGAGAACCAAACAATAGGTAACACAGGAAAGCAGGCAGTAAAAGAGAATGCTTAGTAGTCAGGTGTTAAGCTGGCAATACTTCGCAACGTGGCCATGTGGCAGCAAGGTTTATATAGCTGCCAAACAGGAAGTAAGTTCAGAGTTCAGCAGAGGGAGCATGAGCAGTCAGTATTCCGGTGAGGGCTCCCTCTGCTGGCGTGATGTTACAGAACCCCCCCCCTCTAGGAGCACCTCCAGGTGCTCTACGTGGGCGTCCCCGTGGACGTGCTGCTGGACGGTCAGGTCTGGCTCGATGAAACTCCTCCGTGAGCGAGGGATCCAGAATGTCCCCTGCCGCTACCCTCGATCTCTCCTCTGGGCCGTATCCCTCCCAATCCACCAGGTATTGTAACTGACCCCCTCTTCGCCGTGAGTCAAGCAGGACGTTCACCTTGTAGGCCGGCGTTCCGCCAATGTCCAGCGGTGGCGGTGGCTCCTGCAATATGGCCTCGGGGTCAGCGTCCCGGTGGAAAGGTTTGAGGAGTGACACATGGAAAGAAGGAGAGATGCGGTAGTCAGCAGGAAGCTCTAATTGGTAAGTGACCTCATTAATCTGTCTTATGATTTTAAATGGGCCAACATACCTGGGAGAGAGCTTCCTGCTCGGCAGACGTAGCTTGAGATCCCTCGTGGAGAGCCAGACCCTTTGTCCAGGTTGGTATGGAGGGTGTGGGCGACGGTGACGGTTAGCGTTAATCTCCTGCCTCCTCACAGCGCGTTGAAGCCGTACATGGGCACTGTCCCACACCCTCTCACTGTTACGAATCCAGTCGTTAACAGCAGGCACAGACGATGGTTCTCCTGACCACGGGAACAGGGGAGGCTGGTAACCCAGCACACATTGAAATGGTGTGAGTCCTGTAGAGGAGTGCGTGAGTGAGTTCTGGGCATACTCGGTCCAAGGGAGAAATTCAGCCCAGCGATGTTGTTCGCGGCTGCAGTAAGTCCGCAGGTACCTGCCGATCTCTTGGTTCAGCCTCTCCACCTGACCGTTTGACTGCGGATGATAGCCAGAGGTTAAACTCACATTTTTCAGTCTTGACATAGAGTTGGTGATTGAGAAGCTTGGAAAGAACACTCTTGACGTGAGTGACATGATCCTCTTCATTCAGGGAATAGATTAGGATGTCGTCAAGATATGCAATGACATACTTGTGGAGGACATCTTTGAAGACTTCATTTATGAAGGATTGGAAGACGGCTGGGGCATTGGCAAGGCCAAAGGGCATAACCAGGTATTCGTAGTGCCCCCTGGTGGTGAGAAAAGCTGTCTTCCACTCATCTCCGTCCCTGATGCGTATCAGGTTATAAGCATTTCTCAAGTCGAGTTTAGTAAAAATTTTGGCCTTCCTGAGTTGTTCTAGGGCAGAAGGGACTAGAGGCAGTGGATACCTGAATTTAACAGTGACATTATTGAGGCCTCTGTAGTCGATGCACGGACGCAGACCCCCATCCTTCTTCTCCACGAAGAAGAAGCCGGCTGCAGCGGGAGAAGTAGAAGGACGGATAAAGCCAGCTTCCAGAGCCTCCTTGATGTAGTCCTCCATAGCCTGTGCTTCTTGGCGTGACAGCGGGTAGACTTTGCTTTTGGGAGGACACATGTTGGGAAGAAGGTCTATAGCACAGTCCCAGTGCCGATGTGGTGGTAACTGTGTGGCTTTAACCTTGCTGAAGACCTCCAAAAGCTCGTTATAAACCTTGGGGATCTTTGGTTGGGTCAGGCTCGGAGGGCTCCCCATGCTTGTGGACAGACATGGACTGGACTGCTTAAGGGTTAGACAGTGACTAAAACAGAATGGAGACCAGTGGGTCAGCTCACCCGTGCGCCAGGAGATGTGGGGATCGTGGCAACTTAGCCATGGCATTCCTAAAATTATTTCATATTTGGGTGAGTCGATCAGATATAGAGAGATGTTCTCTTCATGAAAAACCCTAATTTGCATTTTCAATGATCGGGTCTGTTCCAGAACTCCTCCTTTGATGGGTTGGTTATTGACAGCCGTAATACTGATAGGTGGAAAGCATGGAATGGTGGGTAGTTGATGTTTCCGGGCGATGTCCGAGTTGATGAGGTTGAGAGCGGCGCCGGAATCTACTAATGCTGTCAACATAAAAGAACCACTTTCGGTAGAAATCTGTACGGGTAATGAGAAGACTTTAACTGGATTTTGTGAAAAGGTGTCCACATTCACCCGGTCTTGTGCTGTGAGGGACCTCCGGGTCTTTTGAGGACACTGTGACTTATGATGACCTGGTTCACCACAATAAAAGCAGAGGTTGTTGATGAACCTTCGTCTACGCTCGTCCTCAGACAGCCTGGTAGATCCTACTTGCATGGGCTTGGTAACACATGGTGCCTCAGGATTCCGAAGTGCAGGTCGTGACATAAGGTGGGATGCATGCGCTTGCTTGGGTTTAGGTGAGTTCCTGAGCAAATTATCAATCTTAACAGTCATGTTAAAAAAGTCATTGAAAGAAGATTCCTCACCTCGACATGCCATCTCCAACTGCAATTGGGGACATAGGCTTTCCCGAAACACCCCTTTAAGTGCAGCATCATTCCATCCACTCTGAGCTGCAAGAGTCCTGAATTCAACTGCGTGCTCTGCTGCACTATGTGAGCCTTGAGAAAGGTGTAAAAGACGAGACGAAACATCCCGACCCCCAGCAGGATATTCAAATACTTCTCTGAGTTGTTGCAAAAAATACTCAGGTGAAGATCTAAACTGTTCGTCCGTCTCCCAAACCGCAGCAGCCCAATCAATAGCCTTGCCAGATAATAGTGACATGATAAAAGAGCATTGATCAGAACTAGCATGAGACTGATCCCCCAACGATTCCAAATAAGTGCGTACTTGTCGAATGAACCCTTTACACCGTTCTGCAGAACCATCAAACTTATCGGGAAGAGCAAGTCTTACCGTGCTCGACGTGGTGGAAGGAGGAGAGCAAAGTCGCTGGAGCAGTAGTTCATTCGATGCCTGTACGTTAGCTAGCTGTTCGTGGTAGCTGCGTAATAGTTCTCCCTGGTAGACAAATGCAGCTTGCAGCTGTGAAACATCCACTGGATTGAGGGTAGGCGAAGTATTCTGTAAGGGGGCTGAGGCAGAAGCTGAAGCAGGATCCAGTTGCGGATGTTTATTGGGGTTATCCATAATCAAAGTCGAAAGTACAGGCAAAGGGTCGTAATACACATAGACAGTCCAACCATGCAACACAACAAAAGGGAGAGACGTAAATCAGAGGTCGTAAATCCAGGCAGAGAATCAATATCTAAACAAACAGTCCGATCCAGGTGTCAAACAAAGGGGCTAGGCAAAAATCAGAAAACGAGAACCAAACAATAGGTAACACAGGAAAGCAGGCAGTAAAAGAGAATGCTTAGTAGTCAGGTGTTAAGCTGGCAATACTTCGCAACGTGGCCATGTGGCAGCAAGGTTTATATAGCTGCCAAACAGGAAGTAAGTTCAGAGTTCAGCAGAGGGAGCATGAGCAGTCAGTATTCCGGTGAGGGCTCCCTCTGCTGGCGTGATGTTACACCTATATAAATAATGGTGACTTTTGTCTTGTGTTTTATCTGTCAACTTTTGTGTTGAGAAACAACCCTTAGACACTCCTCATTTTTCCTAAATTAATTATTCCAGTTTTGTCTTTATTCAGCTGAAGGAAATTTCAAGACAACACCTCTTAATTTGGTCCCATCTTCAAAATCCTGATGAGCTCCAAAATATGTTACATCCCCCTTGTCTAGGGATGGTAGGGGAGAAACATGAAAAAGATGTTGAAAAAGAGAATGAGAGAATGACAAAAGAGGCTGTTCTGTCTCAGCAGAGATTTGTATTCACTATTCATAGAACAATAAAGTTACAAGCTACAGATGAGTAATAAAATAATCTGAAAGACATAAGCTTCTGGCATCAAGAGGGGGCTGTGCGCAAGGCATTTGTGCCAAGGGGAGCCTCGGTCACGGCATACCAAAGCGGACAATGGATTGATTTCCAAGAAGCGAAGAGATCAACCTAAACCACTACAAACTGGCTCAAACTGTGAGGGCACCAGAGGGCATTCACCACACAATTAAGGTTGCCTGGGATGGGTGTGGCTCGCACACCCTGGATTTAAGTCTTTGCTGACTTCATACAAGGAGATGACGGGCGAGCTGTGAAATGCGACAAGAGTGAGTACTGCCCTGGCTATTTATATACACCACTGTCACTGTGTTGTCTGTCTGTAATAACACATACTCGCCCTGGACACATACACCTCACTGGCTGAAGCCTCTGCAGAGCAAACAGAACTGTGCCAATGTAGATGACCCTGTACAGGATCGCTACATCTCATACAGTGCCCCAGCCTGGGTTGGATGCATCTGTCATTATGATGATGCATCTTGAGATCTGCTGCATGGGAACCCCAGCCTGCATGACATCTTGATCCAGACACTGACTGAAGAAATGCGACACAGCGATGTCCCACCCGATGTGAACCATGGTGCTGTGTTTTGGGACCTGATTCTTTTAAAGTGCTGAAGCAGCCTCATATGCATCAACCCGAGTGGGTATCATTGCCGTTGATGATGTCATATGCCCCAAGAGCCCTTGAAAATATTTCAGTGAGACCAACATTTTGCCTCTGAAATGAATGAGGCAACTTAGAATTGATTGGACATGCTCTTTCATAAGTCCAACTCCACCCAGAAAAAAAGACATGCTCTGCAATGGGGAAAGCTTGCACTTTTCCAAGTTGACCAAAATCCCCAATCAGTCTAGATGTCCAAGAACCAGATCGCTTTGCACAGACAACTGTTCTGGAGAGTGGTAGTGAAAGTAGTTGAGAATGTGTATACCTCTCTCACTTAACATGGAGAGGGCATCCTCTGTGACTTTGGTAAAGATGCAGGGGGATAGGGACAGACTGAAGGGGATCATTTCTGTACTGAAATGCTTAACCCTCAAAAGCAGACAAAAGGAACAGTTTGTGTCATGGTAAAATCAAAACATGAAAGTATGTGTTCTTAGGGATCTGCAAAGAAACCAACATACTGCACACACATCACAATGTGCTTCTGCGTGAGCATCTTAAAGGGGAGTCTGTGAGGATTCCAGCTCAAGATGCGCAGATCTAGAATTAGCTGTAAAACCCGACTTATTCTTGGCTGTTAGAACAGAACTGCTGTGCTCTCACCTTAAACCAAGGAGAGAAGGATGTTGCAGAATCTGGGTAGGCGCTGGACAAACTTGATTGGATAGCTGAGCCATATCATCCTGATGAGCCAGAGCAACGGGTTGGAAAGTGAAAGCCTCTTTTCCAAACACTGTGCCAAAGGCTGCAATGGAATAATTAGACAATGGGCCTCTGTCTGCTTCTTCATTTTTAAGTATTGCTGGGCAAATTCCTTGATGATGTCATCAAAAAGGTCACCTTGGGAGAGGGGAGCATTGAGGATGCAGACTTTCCCCGCATCTTGCCAAGGTTTGGAGAGATGGCACTCCTGGACAACCATGCTTGACATTGCCCAGCCCAAGTCTGATGTGCATGATGGCCATGGCATTGAGGCAGAGGCAGCCTGTCCAGCAGCATTGTAGGCCTTCGATATGAGTGAAGAAGAGAACCTACAGGCTCTGGAAGGGGGCCGCGGGCAGTTTCTCCAGGAGGCAGCATCTTGTGGGCATAAATGCACTGGAATGGCATGCTCAACTGATAGCACCTCAGAGTACCCCTTTTGCTGCCCTGCCATCGAGGGTGGTGAGAATGGATAAACCAACGAACCATGTACGGGCAGTAAAAGGTTCCTTCCACGATTATGTGAGCTTGTTGTGCATTGCCAGAAAGAAAGGAACCGGGCCGTAGCTGAGTCGCATCTGACCCCATAAAATAGTCATTCAACTGCATGAGATCCAGGGAAGATGGAAGGTTTTACTCAAGCCCAATGCTCATGGCAGCCCAGGAAAGCATGGCTAGTATCTTCACATCTGCCTCAGAGAGTGTAGGTGCAGCCGGAAGTGCAGGCATCCCTCAGTCATTCATTTCAGATGGTTTTAGCTCACCCTTTAATGCAATTAACAACTCATCTTCCTCAAAAGTTTCAAATGTGACAGTGAGGCCACCACAAGGCGCCTGTCTCATCCCTGATCTCAACTAGTTCTGATGAGTGTTCTGGGCAGTGGATGTTTTGTGGGAACAGAAACTCATCCACGGTTTTCCCAAAAAAATTGCCTTCAGGGCTTGCTAATGAAAATGTGCCTAAAAACCAGTGCACTGAATTTCAAGAAAAGATTTTAGAAATGGAGCAAATAATTATGCAGAATGATACAACAGACGATGGAATTTGTGGCTGTTTAGAATACGTAAGAAACAAAATGAAAACATCAAAGTGATTGTGAAAGAAACTTTCTTTTTTTTTTTCTGGTCAACAAACATTTCAGTGGAGAAGGTGCATATAAAAGGAAAACGTGCACATTTTGTTAACACTAAATTCTACATTTACAGCAAATAAATCAGTGTAGCCTAGTGCTAGACTATAAACTATATTCATTTGAGTTGTAATTCTGTTAAAGCAAAATAATATCTGACTGTCTTATGGACATTGTAGAAAGAGTTCTAAGTTAAATTATTTTGTTGTTGTAGTTAAGCGAATTGATAATTTATGATTGCAAAAGGTACTTTTGCAAAGAAAATAACAAGAAATTAGTGACCTGATTAGTTCAAATATTAAACACTAACAAAAGGAATTAAGTTTATGTCTGTTTCAATTTTTTCACTCAGAGATTTACATAGTCATATGAAAAGGAAATCTTTATTTTTAAATTGTGGAAAAGTGCATTTTTTTACTTTGTGCAGGAATGGGAAAATAACATTTGGTTTGCCCATGCTAGCAACAGAGCAGCAGGGGTTGCTTAGAGGAAAACTTAAAGGCCATGTTATTAAGTAAATATTGATTAGTCAATATTAAACCAAAACAACAGCAAAATTAATGCTGCAAGCAGCATTGATCGGGCCCTAGCACCAGTGTGGCCACCATCACCACCTGGTGGCTTTCAGAAAACAGTTACTATGAAGTTGAAATGTCACCATTTGTTGCTGCTTACAGAGAAATGTGATATGAGCCAACTCTCAAGTTTCTACGACATCTAATGCAGAGCTATGACATCACAAGATCACAGATGGGCCAGTCTGAGGGCCAAGTCCCAACCTGAATAGATTGATTAACCATAGAAATAAGTTCAGTGATGGTGGTGCTTGCCATGGAAAAACTTGATCCAGAATATTTAAATAATGTTAACATGTATAACGATACAAGATCTCTTGTGGACAACCAGTCCCATTGACCAGAGGTATAAGCTGTATAAGGACAACAATTCCAGTTGCCCTGGAATGTCTGCCTTATCACGGCGTGTAGCAGATGGGTGTGAGCCCGATCCCATACCTCCTCGCTGTGCTGAAGCCAGTCAGAGACAGATGGAAGAACAGAATCTGTAACAGATGCATTGTAGTCGTAATCTATTTGAGCTTCAGAAGACCATGTCAATCTTGTATTCTTGGATTTTGTTAATGCTGTGAGTGGTGAGGCGACAGAGCTGAATGCTCTAATAAATCTCCTATAAAAATTAGCAAAGCCTAAAGAATGCTGAAGCTCCTTCACTATTAGGTCTAGGCCATTCTGTAACCACTTTGACTTTTCTATCATCCATTGCTACCCCCTCACTACTGATGATATAGCCCAAAAATGAGGTACTTGTTTGATGGAATTCACACTTCTCTGCCTTTGCATAGAGTTGGTTCTGTATTAGACGTTCGAGTATGTCTCTAACATGACAAACATGTTCCTCTAGTATTTGGGAATAAATCAGAATGTCATCAATATAGATAATGACCCATTTGTCCAACATGTCACGTAATACATCATTCATAAATGACTGGAAAACTGATGGGCTGTTAGCTAGGCCCGAAAAGCATCACGAGATACTCATAGTGTCCACTGGTGGTAGAAAAGGCGGTTTTCCACTCATCTCCCTCTTGAATGTGTATTAGATTGTATGCATTGCGTAAGTCGATCTTCGTATAATATTTGGCCTGGAGTAACTGTTCTAAGGCATCCGGAACCAGAGGCAGTGGAAACGGAATTTAATTGTGATATAATTCAGACCCTGGTAATCAATGCATGGTCACAAACCTCCATCCTTCTCTTTAACAAAAATAAAACCCAGCCGCTACTGGAGAATTAGAGGGTTCTATAAAGTCCTTTTCTAGTTCTTCCTGAATGTAAGTTTTCATGGCCTCCAACTCAGGTTGTAACAACGGACACTCTTCCTTTGGGGAGAGCAGCGCCAGGTACCAGATCTATTTTGTTCCTCTATGTGGTGGAAGTTGTGAAGCCCCTCCTTTGCTTAATGCTACTTTTAGATCTGAGTATTCGGTTAGTAACGTGGGTTCAGATTTATCAGATTCTTCAAATGGTTCTGGGTAAGAAACTTGGCAAATGATCTTGGCTAAGCACTGTTCGTAACATGATGAGCCCCATCTAACTATCTGTCCCTCTGACCAGGAAATGATGGGATTATGCTTGCGTAACCAGGGTAGACCAAGAAGTGTGCTGAAGTGAGGGGATTACATAAAAACTGATTCTCTTAGAGTAAAGCACCAACTTGAAGTTTTAGTTCCTCAGTGGTCTGTTGAATTGTACCTTTTCCAATGGGTCGTCCATCTAGCACCTCTGCTAGGGATGAATTACAAGCTGTTAGTTTTACATGGTGCTGTTAAGCAAACTCACAGGAGATAAAGTTGCCAGTGGCACCGGAATCTATCAGAGCCAGAGTAGATATAGTAGTTAGTTTGACAGATATGTTAATAATTGAAGTTCGAGTAATATGAAGGGTTTTAGCACTCACCGGTTTAGACTCTATTGACGGACGTACAGGGCAGAAGGATTTCAGATGGCTGGGCTCACCACACTATGGACAGAAACGCTGTCTCCTATGACATTCTCGTTCCTCCGACATGAGGTGAGTGAATCCTAGCTGCATAGGTTCAGGCCTGTACGTGTCTCTGAGCATGTGGGACAAACTGGGTCTCTCTGAGCGTTGTGAGCGTATTAGATTTTCAACCTGGATAGCGAGTTCTATATACTCGGCGAAACTTTTCCCCTCATCCCAGCAGGCAAGTTCTGATTGAAGTTGCTGATTTAATCCAGCCGGATGTTCGAAAACCTCTCGGAATTGTTTTAGGAAGGCATTGAACGTAGGGAAGATCAATCAACTTCCCAGACAGCAGTCACCCAGTCGAGAGCTTTTCCAGAGAGTAGAGAACTGATGAAGGCTATTCAACTAGATTCAGTGGGGTAGAGAGATGGCTGTTGATTAATGAACAGTGAACATTGGAGCAGGAAACCTTTGCATTTAGCAGGGTTGCCATCAAATTTTTCTAGGAGGCCGTTCGGGGACTTATGGATGTGGAAGGAGCAGGAGGTGCGCTAACTGGTGTGGGAACTGATGGCGGTGAAGCATTAGCTGTAGCGAATTGCATGCTCTGAAGAGTCTTCATGAGTTCCTCTGTTAGCGTACTGAAACGATTCAGCTGCTGGTGATGAGCAGCCAACTGAGAAACCTGATTAGATACTTCCATGGACAATTGGGACACTGCTGTTGGATCACTGTATGGCGAAGTCTTCTGTAATGAGGGTCAGAAGCACGAGGATCCATGTGCAGCATTTTATTAGCATGGTCACACAAGCAGGGTAATACAACAGGGTAACCGTTAAACAGGCAAGGGATCATGGCAGCAAACAAGAATAATCCAATATACAATCCAAAGGTCGAGACAGGCGGCAAACAGGCAAAATGAGATAAACAATCCAAATGGTACACAGGTAATCCAATCGAGTAAACAGGGAAAACTGCTCAGTGATGTTGCCAGGGCAAAACAAGACTTCACAAAGTACTGGAGTATGGCTAGGGTTTATATACACAAGAGATAAAGCCGTTCAGGTGAACAGGATGTTATCAATCCCCGGTATGCGGCATTATGTGTAAAGTAATTCGATACAGATTAATATTCAAGAGATGGTTTCCTGAAAACAAATGGCTTCTTCTAAATTTCTCCCCATTCCAGGTCATTTTGTATCATTGTTTTGGAACGATATCATAGTATTCCAGAACTTAATCCAAACTACTTTTATCTGTTTGATATATATATTCTAGAAACGTCTAATACAGTCCTAAATATTATAATTTTGTCTATAATATTGGCTAATATTGTCTTAAACCTTTATATTATTTCATTTGTATTAGAACCTTCTATTGTTAAATGCAGTATTTCCTATCAGCTCAATAATCTAAACTGTCATCTGATCACTAACAAAATTTCTTTTGTGTACTAAATTTTCAACAGCTAACCTACTTTCATTATTACCTTGCCACCTTTTCACCTAAGGTCACACTATCTCTAAAAATCTTTTATGACTTGTTATTCCAAGTCTTTACAAAAAGTCCTTTCACTTGTCCTTTATTTTTAATAACAACTAGATCCTGGGCTGTTTGACAACACCCAGGCTTTTCCTCATAACTTATATGCTCTGTATTATTTATTTTAAAAGTCGCTTATCAAATTAAAATGAAAGTGAAAATCCTGTTAAATTTATAGCTATGATTATTAATATTACCATTAGAATTGTTTTATATAGACAGGATTTTGCCTCTGTCTTAAGTTTCACCCTCATGGCCCTGTGTTCTGGGTCATAAATCTTCCCACAGCAACTTCATCTACACAGACTCGAATCTGTGTTTCACCAGTAGTCATTAGATTAATTATTGCTTTAATGTCTGTTTCTGCATGTCAGAAGATCTTCTATTCCTAAAATGGACTTTCTCTCCCCTTCTAGAGATTCTTATGTCCTTAATTATTTATTAATAATTATCAATTATAACCAATGTGTTTTATTGAAGGGTCCAAACTACTGTACCAATTTCCCCATACTCTCCTATTTTCTAACTTTTCTGTGATGAGTGAAGTATTTCTTACTTTATCTAATTGAATTTTGTCAATGATAGTTTCATATAAATAAGTATTTTGTCCTTATTAAGCTGAAGCATTTATCAAAGCAAAATGTTTAGTTTTTCCTCAGACTGTTCAAATAAACCAGAAACTTTTTGCCTTGTATTTTAAGGTATTGCCATTACAACCATTTCCAGGCTGTTTGCTTATACTGCCTTGATTCCTTTGTTGTCTTTTGTTCTGTTAGTCAAATTACTAAATCCATGCCCAAACATTGTCTAGCATTTATTATTGACATCTCTATTGAGTATTATCCCATACTCTATTTTATAATCCAGTGTGATATCCTGTCCAGTAATACACTTAAAGGCATTTATTTATGGCACCTTTTAAATTGAAATCACCTTTAAATTGATTTCGGTCTGCATTCCTGACAAACACACTACATGCCATTCCTTCAAGAGTCTCTCAAAGACTAATGTAAGTAAGCCATTCTTTTTCATTCTTTCAAAATCTGGATTTCACATATTGCAGGTTTGTTTTGTGTATTGTGTACAAGTAATGTACAATAATTGGGTGTACAATGTTTTTAGGGTGTATGAAAAAGTGTGCAAAAAATTCTATAGACTTAACACTGGGCTGAATTTTGTAACATTATAGTTCCACATTAGAATGTCGTAGAGACTTAGTGGGCTTATATCGCTCAGTAAGCAGCAACAGATGGTAACATTACAACTTCATAGCCACATCCTAGCTACAGTTACAGTACCCTAGCAACCACCACATTGACTTCCATTTAAAAAGGTGAGAGGCATCAGAACATCATAGAGACAAGTGGGTGGCCTCTTTTGACTCCAAGTAGTGCCAAGTAGTCTTTAATTATTACCATCGAAACTGTCGATCTGGCTAGAGCACCCTAGCAACCAATATGAATTAGCTACATCTCAACACCAGAACACCATGGAGACATGGATGAACAAGAACAATGAATAAGCCTTATCTCAGCATTAGAACACTGTAGAGACATGTGGGTGGGCTTATTTGACTCGGGCTGTCAGCTTTAGATATTGCCCTGGCAACTTCCTGACCACACACTAGCAACCATTTAAATCAACCTAGAAACATCATAACATCATAAGTCATATTTTAGTATATCTATCATACTAGCATCATGTTATAACATGTTAACATTGTTGAAATATTCCTGACTTATAAACCTATAAATCAGATTAAACCTATAAGCCTGTGAGCACCACTCACAGAAAATGTATCTAGTTCTAGTTCTGTTTATTATTGTACCCTTTGTGCAAAACTCATATTCTACACAATATCTTATCCCATGTTATCCTAGTATTTTCCTAAAGTTTCATTGGAAATATGATTCTAATAACCTACTCCAAATAAATGTTTCAATTCAATTTTATTTATATAGCACTTTTTAGAATGTTGCATTGTGTAAGGGGGCTGAGGCAGAAGCAGGATCCAGTTGCGGATGTTTATTGGGGTTATCCATAATCAAAGTCGAAAGTACAGGCAAAGGGTCGTAATATACATAGACAGTCCAACCATGCAACACAACAAAAGGGAGAGACGTAAATCAGAGGTCGTAAATCCAGGCAGAGAATCAATATCTAAACAAACAGTCCAATCCAGGTGTCAAACAAAAGGGCAAGGCAAAAATCAGAAAACGAGAACCAAACAATAGGTAAAACACAGGAAAGCAGGCAGTAAAAGAGAATGCTCAGTAGTCAGGTGTAAAGCTGGCAATACTTCGCAACATGGCCATGTGGCAGCAAGGTTTATATAGATGCCAAACAGGAAGTAAGTTCAGAGTTCAAAGTTCAGAGTTCAGCAGAGGGAGCATGAGCAGTCAGTATTCCGGTGAGGGCTCCCTCTGCTGGCGTGATGTTACACATTGCTTCAAAGCAGCTTTACATAAAAGAAAAAATAAAAAGACAACAGAAAAAATAGAAAAAATGTACAACACATAAAAACAGAATAAATGGTATTACTGCAAATTTATATTGATATGCATCACAAGATGTATATTAGTAAAACTAATTAGGGATACTAAGATTGTAGTTGGTTTATAAATATAAAGCTGACTGAACTGATGATAACTACAACACCATTTGGACCATTTGAATGAACTGATGTGCATTAAAAATATCTGTCATTGTATGTGAAGGCTCATACCTCTCTCAGTGTCTATGAGAGGGTAATGTATACAGACTGCCTACTAAAACAGTACGTACTTCTGCGACTATGCAACATTTAGTCAATTAACATGAGGTGACAGGTATCATATTAAGCAAGATATGCAGTTCCAGCTTATATAAAGATGGCGCTTAGAAACAAGATCAATTTTAGCAAATGGGTATAAGGGATTTGCAATAATACCATAAATATCTAAACACTGCATAATGAAAGAGAAAGGGAGACAAAGAAATGTGAAGTAGTGAAATAGTGAAGTCTTCAGACCTGTAGTTAGATCATGCTAAAAGCATTATTAACAATTTACAAAACCCTACGCCAAGTTAAATGTCAGCAGCCTCCCAGTAAGCAAGCCAACAGGGCTACAGTGGCAAGGAACCAAAACTCCAGTGATGAAATTACAAATCTGAAATTATGCAATTTCTTAATGTTTTGTGACAGCATTGTTTAGGACATGGGAACTTACCGCTACACAAGTGACTGTGAACACTGACAACAGACTGTGGGTTTGTCCAGTGATGTGAGAAAGCTGAGAAATGTTTAAATTTATGCAAATAATCAGCAACTTTTGAGAGTTAAGTCAGTGGAGCACGTCATCCGATGTTATGCATTTATGCGCAGTCTACTGCCACCAAGTAGCAACCAAGTGGTGGGAACAACCAGTAGCAACACAACTGTGAGTGATGTATTTACACATGTAAATGTAGCTGAAATGGATGTGAATTAATTTACACAAAATTACAATTGCATAAATATTGTTATAAGAATAACATTTGAAATAAAAATTACAATATTGTATCTAAAACTGGCAGAGCAGGAGAGTGGCTGAGTGGTGGAAGGGTGGAGCCCCCCTTCTGCGGATTACATTTCCCATAATGCCCCATACCTGGGATTGATTACTTCCTCCAGCACCCGACTCTCATTATTTAAACCCTGGTCTGGCTTACACTCATTGTAAAGTCTTGTTAGAGGCAGTGTTAAATCTGTCATGTTAGAGGCAGTGGGGACCTTTATTGCCCATCGAGCTCATACCATCCCACATCCCTGTCCCTTGTGTTGCGGAGCCACAAATATATATAGCCCTCCACCTCACATGCTGTAGCTTCGCAGCATTTTGTTACAGCCTCTGTGTGGCGGGGTCCTGGCTTCTTGTTTTGAGTTTTTCCTAGTTTTCTTGCCAGGATCCTGACATCTCTTGTGTTTTATGTCCGATGTTTGGGACCTGACTATTCTAGTCTTGGTTCTTGTATTTTAGAGTCAGGATCTAGACTCATGCTCTGAGTCTTTATGACCTGTGGAAGCACATGGCCATTGTTTGTTTACTTGCCATGTGCTCTCTGGTCATGAATCTTGACCCTGCCCTCTTGTTTCCCTATTAATCACCCCATTATTAGTTCATTCCCCTCACATGCCTGCCCTCGTTACCTGCCTTGTTTGCTTTCCTTTTTAATGCTTATGTGTCTACTGTCCTGTGATGGTGTATTGTTTTTGTACCAGATATGGTTCTCTGTTACTTGTTTCTTGAAATATTTAGAAGTCTGCCTTGTGTCATGTTTTTGAGTTCAACTTTATATAAATATATCTAGTCTTGTTTTGAGATTGTTACCTAAAGTCAAGTTTTTAGTTTTCTTGTTTTGAGTATTTATAGTCTTGTTTTGGTTGTTTTGCCCCCTCAAGGGAGTTTCTGTTTGAATAAGTTAATTTTTGTTAAAAGCTGTCTACAATTTGGTTCTTCCCTCATGGCCCCTGACAAAATGAGCAAGAAAACAACTGAATTACAAATGCTAAAACAAAGCAAAAATTTGTTCAAGGACTGTTAAGACATTTAAACCCCAGAAAGTAAACAAATAAGGATATCAGAATATTCTAAATATATATATATTTAGAATATTCTGATATCCTCAGTTATTTGATTAGTTTCGGGTTTATATATTTGTCTAAGATTACGTGCCATAATTTTGTATCTAGTTTAAGTTAGTTCCTTTGACTTCTCTCGCTGTAAAAGTAAAAGGAAGAAAATAAAGACAAAGGAGCCACACAAACGTCAGTGGAAGAGTCAGTTCACTTTAATTCAACTGGGCTACTATAGTAAGAGCTTCCCTTATCCATTTAAGTCACTGATGTCAATGTTGAACACACACGGTTGATGTAAACTCCTGTTACAAAATGGAAGATTCAGAGGTCACGTCTTCACAAAAGAATACAGATGTAGAGCAGATGGAAGCTCCTCATGAAAAAACAGAAGGAGAGGAGCTACAGCACTCTGATCGTAAATGGACCCCAAAAGAAAGAATGCTCGTCTATCAAGGTGAGGAAGCCCAAAAGGCAGAGAAAAGGCTTGTACATCTGTATGATCAGTGGAAAGCAGAGGCTCACAAGGCAAGAAAGCAACTGAAATCAGACCTTTCCAAGAGCGAACTGGCAATGCTTATAGACACTTTGGAGAAGGAAAGGGATAATGTGATGAACATATATTATATATATTGGATATATATATATCGATGCATGTGAAACTGTAACAAAGGACATTGTAAAGATTGCCTTTGAGAGGGTTTCAGGTATTAATGGACAATTTGACAGTGCAAGGGTATGACAACGTCTTTGTGAGCTGTTTGATTGAGACTATGCCCACTCTGTCTATGGATCGACTGCCTCAAATTCTGGCTCCAGATCTGTATCTAGTATACCCGTAAGTCAGACTTCAGTGAGATCGTTGGTACTGGTTAAACAAGCAGAAGCAGCTGCTGAGCTAGCCGCCAAGGAAGCAGAATATGAAGCGCTTCCAAAAGAAAGGGAACTGAAGGAAAAAATACAGCTTTTGGAAGAGAAGCAAAGGCGAGACCTTGATTCTCAAAAAGATGAGTTAGAAAGATTTAAGGCAGAAAAGGGGATAAGAGCAGCAAGAGCTAGATTGAAAGTTTATTATCAGGAAGCAAGCATTAAGTCTGTAGACAATATCAAATGTCTGAGCCACCATGTTAAACAAGAACCAGTAACCTCTTCAGTTAAGCCAACACTCAATGACAAACCATCATCACCACCTCACAATGCTGATGTATCTTACCTTGCACAGGCTGTTCAAGACAGTATAATATTAAATAGACTTCCTATTCCCGAGCCCAGTCTTTATTGGTGATTCCATTCATTTTATTGAGTGGAAGGCATCATTCCAGTCACTCATTGATAAAAGACATGTCTCCTCAGCAGATAAGCTGTATTTTTTGAAGAAGTACATCACCGGTCCTGCCAGGAAGCTTTAGAAGGGATCTTTTACAGAACCGATGAAGAAGCCTACAAGGATGCATGGAACATCGATGCTTCAGAAGGATGCTTCAACATCGTTACGGACAGCCTTTCATCATACAGAGAGTGTTCAAAGAAGAACTTGTAAACTGGCTCAAGATTCAATCCAAGGATGCCGAATCACTCAGAAGTTTCTCAGATTTCCTGAATGCATGTAAGGACGCTATGCCTCATGTGAAGGGACTGGAAATCCTAAATGATTATGAAGAGAACAGAAAGCTTGTTAGCAAACTTCCTGATTGGGCAGCTGCCCGCTGGAATCGCCAAGCTATTGGCTGTTTTTCATACGAAGATAAACCATGCATGTTTTGTCAAGACAGTGAACACCAAATTTACACTTGTTCTAAATTTACTGCAAAGCCTCTTGAAGAACAGAGACTGTTTATCAAGGACACAAAGCTTTGCTATGGATGCCTGAAGCTGAAGTCACAGTGCCAGAGATTGCCATCACAAACATGTCTGCAACACATGCAAGGGAAGACATCCAACCTGTTTGCATGACGACAGTTTCATTAAAAGAGTAAAGCCATCTCCTCTTCAGAAGTCTGAGAATGCACACGGGAAGGTTGTTACGACATCTTTGAGCGTAGAATCAGAAAGTACATCTGCTAATACCTCCATGATTGCTCCTGTGTGGTTGTCCTCACAAAGCGATCCAGTTTCCGAAAGGCTTGTCTACGCTCTGTTAGACACACAAAGTGACATCGTCTTCGTCGAACACGCAGTAAGTCAAGGTCTAAATGCATATAAATGTCCAGTGACTCTTAAGCTTTCTACTATGGTCGGAAAAGATCTCCTGATCAAGTGAAAGAGACAGAGACAGAGGCTTTAATTCAAAGGCAGTCCTAGAGTTCCCCCCTGCATTCATAAAGGAATGTATTCCTGTGGACCGTGGACACATTCCTACAAGTGAGACAACAAAGCATTGGAAACATCTGTCCAATCTATCAGACCGAATTCCTCCACTTCAAGACTGTGAGATTGGCCTGTTGATAGGATACAATTGCAGGACATGACAGACTAGGCAGGGCAGATCAACCAGGCAGACCAGGCATATAAGCCAGGCAGACAAATGGACCGAGCTGGCAAACAGGCCAGACGGACCGAGCAGGATATGACAGGGCCAAGACAGACAGGACTGACCAGACCAAAAGATCAAGCCGGGCAGACAGAATAGACAA
This sequence comes from Chromobotia macracanthus, assembly GCA_036877525.1. Lineage (NCBI taxonomy): Eukaryota > Metazoa > Chordata > Actinopteri > Cypriniformes > Botiidae > Chromobotia > Chromobotia macracanthus. The sequence continues at coordinate 15,513,591 of JAZGTH010000003.1, read as the reverse complement.
TACAGGCAGACAAGACAGGTTAAACACTTTGCCAACAAACAGACTGAAGGACAACACAGGACAGTAACAAAACATGACACAAGACGTGGAGAACATTCAGCAACAAGGGCATCATAACAGAAATCAAAAACACACAATTAACAAATGGAGGGAGCACAAGAGGAGGACCAAGGACAGATGGCCCGGTGGAGCCCATGCCGGGGAATCCCCGGGGCCCCAGGGGCCATGGACCAGGTCTCGGAGGAGCCGTCCAGGCTGGCAGAGGTATGGTGGGAGTAGCCAGCCACAGATGGGGACGACCAGCAGGGGAGCTGCTGCCACAGGTTGCGGGCCCAGGAACCGAGACGTGGGATCCAAAGCTGGAGGGCCCGGCCTAATAGGACGCCCCGCCACTGGAACATGGCCAGGATGAACCGCCGCCGCCGCAGGAACCGACCCAGGAGAAGGCATTGGGCCTGACCTGGGAGCCGACACTGGAACAGAGACTGAGACAGGGACTGAGACAGGAGCTGGGAGCGCCGGGGCAGACACAGGAACAGAGACATGGACCAGGACAGAGACAGGGGCTGGGAGCGGCGGGGCGGACCCAGGAACAGATACATGGACAGAGACACAGATAGGAGGCGTGGATGCCGCCGCCAGGACACAGACAGGAACAGAAACTGATTCACCCAGATGCTCGGGAACAGACATCTCCGGGGTTTCAGGCACACACATGCACATCTCCAGAGGTTTTGGGCACAGGCCCTGGGGGAAGAGCAGACTTCCCCTTCTGCTTCTTCTTCTTGGAAGCAGATACAGGAGACTCGAGTTTAGGAACAGATGCAGGAGGCTCAAGCTCAGGAACAGACGCAGGAGGCTCAAGCTCAGGAACAGACGCAGGAGGCTCGAGCTCAGGAACAGATGCAGGAGGCTTGGTGATCTTTCCCCTCCCCCTCTTCCGGCGGGAACGTGAGATGGCCACGTACAGTGCCGGCTTCAGTGGGACAGCGGCATTGGTAGCTGAGTCCAGGACAGGCTCCACTAGCGGCTCAGTGGAGTCCTGTGAGGTCCTCCTCCTCCTGGACTTGGGGCCCAGAGAGCCCTCCCGCTCGGAAGGGTCCTCTGGTGACTGGACACTCCGGAGAGGAGCCCCAAGGGAGATACAGCCCAAGGACAGACCCTGGACGGGAAGAGAACCCGCGGGGGAAGCTTTCTGCTTCTCCTCCCGAAGGCGCAACTCCCGCACTAGGTCCCAGAAGTGCAAAATGACCAGTCGATTGCGCTCCTGTAGCGGTGGTGGGTGTTGGAGGCCGGCCAGCAAGTACATGCCGACGAGGGGCTCAGCCACGCCCTTCTGCTGCACCCCATGGCGTACTGAAGGAGGGTCTGTCCCTCTTGGGGAGGAAAGGGCCCCATGTAGCTGTGAATGTTAGGGATGAGGGATCACCATAGTGTCTGTAGGAAAAAAAGAAAAAGAGGGGAGAAAAAAGGCTGCCTGCTGGGTTCGAAGTGGTCAGTTCGTTCTGTCAGGGATCACAGAAAACAAACCCAGACACAGACAGCGTTAAACTGAAAAATCTCTCTTTATTAATAAATGAACAAAAGGGGGTATAAAGGGGGGGGGAAGGGGGGAAACCCACAAGGGGGTATAAACGGAATACAATACAAGCTACAAACTGAACTGAAACTCTCCAAAAGAGCCAAAACCGAAACTAAAACTGGGAAAAAAACAGAGAAAAACACTGAACAAAAATACGACTGGACAGAGACTCTGTAAACTTGACAGGACTAGAAAACAAGACACGACTCACAGCACAAGGAAAACAGGGGCCAGGAAACAGGCACACAGGATGCAGGAAACAGAAACGAACCGACACAATACAGAAAACTGGGGGCATTAAATAACACAAGGACAACGAGGAACAGGTGTGCGAAATGAGCGCAAATGAGAAACGCACAACCGGAGAGCACATGGCAAAAGTAAACAAAACTGAGGCCGTGCTTCCACACGAGACAATGACCCAGAGCAGTTCAGATCCCAACTCCAAGGAACAAGAACCAAGACTAGAAGGAGACAGGATCTAAGCAACATGCTCTGACAGAGAACACGGGGATGTCATGATCCTGGCAAGATAATCTAGAAAAACTCAGAACAGAAAGCCAGGACCCTGACAGTTCCAAAGCTTTGGCACCCAGAGGAGTGATTCTTGGAGCAGATAATGAACCATATGCTATTCGCACAGATCTGGGATGGAGCATTGTGGGCCCTTCCTCACAACATCATAAAGCACGGAGTGGTGTCAACTTGTGTCACAGAATCTCTGTTACAGAGAGAAGGAAATTCTCTCTGTAACACCCCCAGATCTTATTCGAGTATTGGAATCAGATTTCAAAGATACTAATTAAAACGCAAGGAGGGTGTCGCAGGAAGACATTTTGTTACTGGAAAAACTAGGAGAGAACATCAAGATGAATAACGACCAACACTTGGAAATGCCACTTCCTTTCAAACAGAGACCTTATCTTCCAGACAATAAACCTCTTTTGGTTGTGAGACTTCAGCATCTCAAACAGAAAATGGAGAGGAACAAAGAGTACAAACAACACTACATACAGTTTATGGAAGATCATAGGAAATGGAGATGCAGAAAGAGAGCTTGATGAAGGAAAAGGAAAAAATTGTTACATCCCACATCATGTGGTGTACCACTCAAAGAAACCAGGGAAAATCCATGTAGTCTTCGACTGCTCTGCCTGATACAAAGGAGCCAGCCTAAATGACCATCTTCTCACAGGTCCTGACCTGATCAATAGCCTGACTTGCATCCTTTTGCAATTCAGACTGAATCCAGCCCGACTACCTGAACACTAACGTTTGTCTGTTTGTATAACTTTTACATTATATGTGACATATAGTGACCTCTATGCTAATATCAGCTTTTTTTGTTTCCATGTCTTAGTCATGGGTTTACAGGGACACCTGAGACAGACATGAAAATATCAATGAAGTAAGCACCACTTGTCTTGACACAAACAATGTAAGATGGACCTCCTTAATACTTTTTGAAGTAATTTAAATGTCTGCTTAACTGCCTGTTTGACTGCTTTCTGTGTTGTTTGTGTGCAAAAAACTCATAAAAATCATATTCAAAATCACAATCACAAGGCATGTTGTTGTATTATTGTATTACAGAACAACAGCAAATATAATATTGCATTATTTTGTTGTTTTTGATTTATGTTTATTATTAATAAATGTAAAAGCGAGTGCCAAATGTAAAAGGAAATAACCCAATGTACAGGTAATATTTAACCCAACTGGAAAGTTACGTTCACTCACTGTAAATGTATTTTACAGTGAGTGAAAACGAAATAACCCAGCACATGAGTAATATTCAACCCAGCAAGAGAGTAAATTTCACCACTGGTTGGGCCATATGAACAACCCAGAAATCTGGGTTAAATGGTGTTCATGTGACTCTTGTCGTAAGTTAAAATAAATAGACATAATAAATCAAAAAATAACAAAAGAATTACTGTTGTTCTGTAATACAATAATACAACAACATGCCTTGTGATTTTGAGTGTGATTTTAATGAGTTTTTTTACACAAGCAACACAAAAAGCAGGCAACCAGGCCGTTAAACAGGCATTTAAAGCATTCAAAAAGTATTAACGAAGTGCATCTTATATTGTTTGTGTAAAGTGGTGCTTACTGCATCCATTGATCTTTAATGTGTTGTTATGTTTCTGAACAGAGAGGAGTAGGCTCTGCCAGTGTCTTATTGCTCATGGGATACAAAGGTGACGGTGATCATTGCAGATTCCCATCACCTTTTGGTTGATGCCGGCTCTGATAATCATTAGGTGGAACAAGGCTGATTATCTGACTGAACCAGAAATGGGTCAGTGTATAAGTCATCTGGTGAAGCACTATTCATGTGAAGACCTTCACCTCTGCCTGAGCAAGGAACCATCAAGCCAATTACGTATCTCTGTTTTGTTTATTTACTTTATTATATCCCCATTTCCTGCTCCTCAGTGTTTTTACCTACAATATGTGCTTTCAGTATCCCTGTTCTCCCCAACAGGCATCATCCTCACCCAGCACACAATAAATGCTGTTCCCCCTCCTACCTACAACCCATTCGTTCTTTCTCTCCTCCATCTCTCTCTGCAAGTCTCTTTTAGTCAGCAGTGAACAAGGCTGACTTCATCTCAGCCTTCGCCTCCAATTCTGCTATAAACATACTAAGTCTTACTGAGATCTGGATTCGTTCAGAGGACTCAGCAACCACTTCTGCCCTCTCCACCAACTACTCTTTCTCTCACACTCCTCGCCAAACAGGCAGGGGTGGAGGAACAGGTTTGCTTATATCAAATAACTGGAAATATACTCCATTGCAATCACTATCCTTTAATCTTTTTATTGAATATCATGCTGTTACAATCGCTTCTCTTTCATAAATTCATGTTGTTGTAGTTTACCATCCTCCAGGTCCCCTACACAACTTCCTAGAGGAGCTAGACATGATTCTCTCCTGCTTCCCTGAGGATGGCAGCCTGCTCATAGTTTTTGGGGATTTCAGCATAAACCTAGAGAAACCTCATGCTACAGGATTTCAAGAGCTACTCCCCTCATTTGACCTTACTCTCCTCAAGACTTCAGGAACTCACAAATGTGGCAACTAGACCTCATTTTTACACACAACTGCACCACAGACAAGATTACTGTTTCCCCTCTTCAAACTTCTGATCACTTTTTCATTTTTTTCAATAGTAATCTCCACACATGAACACACCTACACCTCTGTTAGTTTCATTCAGGTGTAACCTTCACTCCCCCTCTCCAAAGTCCCTCGCCCATGCAGTCTCATCTTCTTATCCCTCCTCTAAACAATTCTCATCCTTGGATTTGAACACTGCCAAGGACACTCTTTGCTCAAGACTAACATTCTGTTTAGACAACCTCTGTCCTCTCTTATCCAGGCAAGCTCACGCTACTCCTTTCAATGCCTGGCTGTCTGAAGTCCTGCGTGAACACCAGACAAAACTCAGGGTGGCTGAGAGAAAATGGCACAAAGCCAGAAAGCCTGCTGACCTTTGTAAGTATCAGACACTACTTTCCTCCTTCTCCACCAATGTCCACTCCGCTAAGACTGTATATTACACCACCAAGGTCAGCAGTACATCTGACGCTCACAAGCTCTTCAGAACTACCTCCTCTTTCATTTCACTATCTGCCCACTCGATCCAATCCCCTTGCATCTCCTGCAGGCCATATCAAGCTCACTCACACCATCACACACATCATCAGCTCATCCCTTCTTACTGGCACTTTTCCCAAGTCCTGATTAAGCAAGCCCTGGTTACTGCTCTGCTTTAAAAGCCCACACTCGACACTTCCATTACTAACAACTACAGACCTGTCTTACTCCTCCTGTTCATAGCAAAAACACTTGAAAAACACTTGGCTGTTTTTAACCAGACATCATCTTTCCTCTCACAGAACAACCGGCTCGACGACATGCAGTCTGGCTTCAAGAGCAACCACTCCACTGTGCTGCTGTCCATCACCGAAGCCTTGAGGACAGCTAAAGCAGATTCCAAGTCCTCTGTACTAATGCTACTTGATCTGTCTGCAGCTTTTGACACGGTCAACCACCAGATCCCCCTTAACACTCTGTCCTCACTGGGGATCTGTCCTCACTGCACTCCAGTGGTTTTAGTCGTACCCCTCTGATCCTTCAGGTTCAAAGAGGTCCTTCTCTGATCCTTCCACATCACATGGTCACAGGGGTCCCTCAAGGATCAGTCCTTGGACCACTTCTGTTTTCCATCTACACCACATCATTAGGTCCTATTATACAATCACACGACTTCTCATGTCACTGCTATGCTGATGATATCCAGACCACACAGTAACTGCATGCTTGGATGACAAAACACCACCTACAACTCAACATAGCCAAGACTGAACTTCTCATCTTTCCAGATAACCCTACTGCCTTACACAATTTCACAGTCCAGCATAGCCCCACAACCCTAACACCAACAAGGACATCCAGAAACCTTGGTGTAATCATTTTCTGACCAAATTGCCAAAACAACACACTCATGTAGATTTGCCTTGTATAACATCAGGAAACTCTGGCCTTATCTCACTGAATATGCGACACAGCTCCTTGTCCAGGCCCTTGTCACTTCTAGGCTGGACTACTGCAATGCAGCTTGACTGGTCTTCAAAGGGCCTAAAAGAGCTCTTGTCACATCTCTTCTCATTGCCCTTTACTGGCTACCAGTCGCTGCATGCATCAAGTTCAAATCACTACTCCCTGCATTCAAAACTACTACTGGCTCTGCACCAATCTACCTTCACAAACTCATACACATCTACACCCCCTCCAGATCCCTATGGTCAGCGAAAGAACGTCACCTTGTAATAGCCTCTGCAAAGGGCACACAATCACTTGCTCACAGGTCCATCTTCACTAGCCCTTACTGGTGGAGTGGTCTTTCAAACTGTTTGGTCTGCTGCATCCCTCACTATATTCAAGAAACAACTAAAAACCTGCCTCCTTCATGAATACCTGACACAAGAATGAAAAAACTACTAACCTTCCCAACAGGTATTACCTCTCAAGCACTGAAATGTTGTATTCCTAGTAAAAATTCTAACTGTGTATGGCTGATGTTATTGCCTCCCTATCATTTAATGCTTCTTTGTTTTCCTCACCTTCTAAGTCGCTTTGAATAAAAGCGTCTGTTAAATGCCTAAATGTAAATGTCTGTCTGTCTCAACTGTTGCTGTGAACCCATGCTTAAGACACGGAAACAAAATAAGCTAATATTAACAAAGAGGTCATTACTATATAATGTAAATGTTATACAGAAAGATAAATGTTAGTCAGGCTAACGATTACGGCATAAACATGTTTGAATTAATTAGGTAAATGCATGGTTTAAAGAAAAAAATTAGGAGAATGGGTTTGACACTTTATTATAAATCACTGTTGAAAAAACCTAACAAATTTGGAAGAAATTGTAATTTTAAATCAAATAAATTTAGATACAGTATCACAGTAGCATAGAGTATAAAAAAATTCACTAACTCACAAAACCCATAGTTGTCAGAGTTATGAACTGTTTGCTTGTGTTACCCCTTCATGTTAATGTGGATTAATCTTCTTCTTGGAATAAATATATCTCTTATTTGATTACCGTCTCTGTCATGCTCTTATTGTCTGCAATATGCTATGGTGTGACATACCATATACTGGACCTAAAAAATTAAAGTGTAGCAGCGTGTAACCCCTGTTGAGTTTTTCTTTCGATCATGCATCCTGTGGATTTTGTCGACCTCCTGTTTCAAAATTGCAGGAATATAGAGGACTACAGGAGTTTTCGGACAAATGCCATCTTGCCACATCTGATGACCTCACCTTAATGGAGGGATTCTGGTGCAGGCTGGACTACGACATCCTCTTCCTTATTCCCAGAGCTGATCCATATTGGACACTGGAAAGTTACATCAACTTCATGCTCTGATTAACTGATTCAGCACTCACCATGGGCAAAGCGGAGTCCAGACCTGGGCCAGCCCGTATCATGAATACCTGACAGGTTGAGCCACAAATCAAGTTAAGTCAAATGTATTGTCATTTCAAACATATACAAGTACATAGTGAAATGAAACAACATTTCTCCAGGACCAAGGTGCTTCATAAACACAGAACAACACAGAACTACAAGGGACTACATCATTTATACATAAAGTGCACAAGTGCAAACATGTGCAGACAGCACAAGACAGTACAATGACTACTGGGGCAGACAATGGGCATAGTAAGTCACAGTGCAGCACCAACCAGAACACAGTTCTGTTTTAAAGTGAACCTAATAACAATAAAATATAAGTGTAAACATAAGAGTATGTAGCAGCATAGACGTGCAAAAAAATGCAGGATGGAGGATGCACAGTTGTGTGTATATATGTATGTGTGTGTGTTCCTTCAGTCCAGCTGGTTTGTAGAGTCACACAGAGTCACCTCACATCGGCCTTGGTTAGGCACAGCACCTGGTCATTGGAAGGAGGGGTGGTCTTCCTCGCCGTCACGCCATTCTGTGCCTCGAACCGAGCGTAGAAGCTGTGTGCATCTGTGAGGGAGGAATCACTGTCACAGGCAGGTGATGTTGTCCTGTAGCTGAGAATGGTCTGGATGCCCTGCCACATGCGTTGTGTGTCTCTGCTGGCCTCAAAATGTTTGTGGATTCTCTGAGTGTGTGTGCATTTTGCCTCTCTGATAGCCCGGGACAGTTTGGCCCTTGCTGTTCTTAGGGCTGCCTTGTCGTCTGCTCTGAAGGTGGAGTCTTGGGTCCTCAGTAGTGCACACACCTGTGCAGTCATCCATGGCTTCTTGTTGGAGCATCTGGTGATGGTCCTGGAGACGGTGATGTCATCAATGCATTTGCTGATATATCTGGTATATATCTGATATATCTGATCTAATTATGATTACATTTTGGTCACTCACATAATATTTTTAACTCTCGCAAAGTTTAGAAGTTCTGCCTTTGGAGTCCTATATGTGGCTGTGCAGAGATTGTGGCACATATCCAGATCCAAAGCTTTAAAAACACTTCAGGTTGGTACATGGACACTGTGACAGCAGACGTACATAACCACGTGCTTATTACCGTCCATGAACGTTTAAAACCTGGAATGTTCTGTTAACCCCCTTATGCGGATAAAAATTCTAGTGAAAGTGCAAAAATTGTCATGTTTGTGCTATTACTGACATTCGTTCAATAAATGATTACTTTTCCCACAAAAATGACTACTTGAACACTCTTAAGACAGTAAGTATGTTTAAGGACTGCTCATTTAAAACAAACATGTACGGCACATTCAAATCACATAAAAGCTGAAAAACCGTCAGTGTTCGTTAGCAGATTTTTAAGAAAGGAATAGTGAAAACATGAGAGGTAAGAGAAATATCATTGACAAAGCAGGAGTTTCCAGGGTCAAAGACCCTGATGCACCTTATAGTAAATAACAAATCCTTGAATGTTTTTTGTAATTCTAAATTATGGATTGAAGTCCTTTAGGTGCAGCTGGTTTATGTTAATGTTGGTATTGTTGTAATAATTTTCTATGTCATCTGTAAGTGCCAGTAAAGAAAAACTATCCGTGTTGGTGTATGATAATACTGTGGACTGTAGCAAATTGATCAGAAAACATCCTGAATTGTCCTTTTAAAATTGTATTAGGTGTCTGTGGAATTTTTTAATTTTTTACAGAAGATTACAACAATCCCTTTGGTCTCCAAATTTATGGGTCAATATTTCACAACCCAGCTCCTTTCTCTAAAAAGGGGAACAGTGCAACATAAGATGCCAAACATTCTGTCAGTTATGGATCAGGTATGTTCTCTAATTTCATAATTTTAAATACAACATACTGACAATAATTCACAATAGTTATATTCTACCCAAAGATGAAAATTCATTTGTTATTTATTAGCCCCATGTCATCAAAGCCCTTATGTCTTGTTTGTTTGTTTGTTTTTTAATTTTGGCCAGTTTGTATTGATCATTTTTGTACATACAATTAAAACCAGTGGTGAGTTCCCATTTTAAAGCTTCAAATGTGACATGGAATTGTTTGGTTTAGGGAGTAAATAATGACAGAATTTTCATTTTTGCGTTAAAGTATGCCTCTAAAGCCTGTTGTCATTTTAAGGTTATTATGAGGATGTAAAAGATTGCATCATAAACATCTTAAAGATTGATTACAATATAAAATAGTCATATTACCCACCCCATTTCAGACTAAATTATAAATGCAACCAATGACTGATTCAGGTACATCTCTTTACTGTAAATCTTCACAGTTGTTAATCTATATTTCCGTTAATGTTTTTTATATTTCCTTGTCCTTTGTAAAATATCATTCTTTATTGCACTTTCAGATTTTTTTACAATAATCAATTGTGCTTTTAGACTGAAAGCATAAACCTGAGAAGAGAATGTTTCTCGAAGGCCCTGATCTGTTTCCTGGGGGAAAATCCTGAAGACCTCATCAAGGAGCAAGTTGAATGTAAGTTGAATGTTGGCATATTCTATTTTGATTCCTGTTTTCAGAACAAAAGCCTACATTTATGTATGTTCAGATAGCAAAAGGCATCAAAAAAGATTTTGATTTTAGACTTATATAACCAGACAGAATAGTAAAGAAGAACTTGAGTAGCTTACTATGGTGATGTTCATTATTCATAATGAAGGGAATGAACTTCATGAACCACTTGCTGACATTGAGGTGTCATCGAGGGAGTTCAAGTTTTAAATCTGCTGGTTTCACCTCAGTTTGTGTACACAGAAACAGCTTCAATGACATTCTAATGCTTTCAAGTTGTTGGTTTGTATGTTGTTTTTTTATGGCTTTTCTTTATCCTTTATATTTGCATGGCTCAGTTTAGTATGGAAGTTTCTTTCTGCCATATCATAAAAATTAAAAAGATTATTGCAACTTTATATTTCACAATTCTGACTTTATACCTCAGATGTGAGCTTATATCACTAAGTTCTGAAAAAAAAAGTCAGAATTGCATGATGTTAACTCATAATTGTGAGATAGGTAGTTAGGGCTTTAGCACCAAGCTGTTCTAAAGAACTTTTCATGATGTTCTAAGATAGTTGGTAACAGTGGAATGTTAAATGAATAAAAGGTGAACAAAAAATGTATTTATTTCTCAAAGGTACAGTTTGAAATGAGGGAAATTAATTCTGTTTATACAATGAAATTATGTTTGTTAATAAATATTTCTGAAGCGGTTTGAGATTTTTGTAATAACTTTTTTATTTTTTAAATTTCAATTGTGATTGACCAAGTGAAATGAAGTTAATAAAAAGTAATTAAATTTTTTGTATTAAAGTTAATTGAAAATATGAATGGTAATATACGTCAAACATATTTTACTAATATTTTTCATAATAAGATTTTGTCATAAGATTTAAAAGAATATTTCTAGAGGGGTCAGTAATTGTGGCCAACAAATGTATTGGAGAAAAATTTTGCAACCAAGACCACAGAGTCATGAGTCGTAAACATGAGTTGTGTTATTATCAGATTATAACAAATAAATAATACATGACCAGATGCAGTTAAGTAGGAGAGAAAATTTGGATTTGGTATTTGACAAGCTTTTAACATCAGTTAAAATGAGTGGAGTGAAAAGAACAAGGTCTATTGTTTGGGGCCACTTTGAAAACCTGGAAAAAAAACATTGTGAGGTGCATGGTGACCAACCATCTCCACCACCTGGCATACCACAATAAAACTTCCTTAATGTTGCGACAATTACACTCCAAACATCCTTAAGTAGTGAAGGTGAAACCTTGGCTGTGAACACCAGATGTATGTATAAAGTATTTCACATAAAATTTACAATTAATTAATTGCATTCCCCTCAGATAACTGTTATGGTGGAGGCACCCATACCGGTTCCTCCGAAGCACCATCCTTTGAGTAGTCTTGATTTACCCCGGCCATCATTTCTGAGTGTTTACCCTGTGTTTTGCATTACCTGATATAACTCTTGGATTGTCTATCATTTTTGATCGTTGCTGCCTGCCCTGACCCCTTTGGATTGTGGTTTCTGGATTGTAATTGTTTGCAGCCTGCCTTGACCCGTTTTCGATACTGCTCTGCCTTGCCCTTGTTATATCTGTTTGCTGGTGATTGACCCTGCCTGTTTGTTATTCGCTAATAAAGTGCTGCAAATGGATCGTAAAGTGCACAAGTGCAAACATGTGCAGACAGCACAAAACAGTACAATGACTTGTGGGGCAGACGATAGACATAGTAGGTCCCAGTGCAGCACCGACCAGTACACAGTTCTGTTCCTAAGTGATCCTGGTGAAATAAAAATATAAGTGTAAACATACGACTATGTGCAGTGTAAGTATTTAGCAGCCGAAAGTATTTAACAGCATCATATACTATGGAGGATGCACAGTTGTGTGTGTATGGATGTGTGTGTTCCTTCAGATCCAGTTCTATGTATTGAGGAGTCTGAGAGCAAAAATACTGTGTCTGCAGCAGTAATGAGAGACTTTACTGAACCAGCAAAACTTTCAACACAACTGTATCTAAAAAGTTTCATTACTTGAAGCTTTTCAAATCAGAGCTTGGCGAGGTCCTCTGCTGGTGACAGTTTCAGAATGCCCTTTTATTGCAACAGGTTCCATGACAGTTTCACAACTCCATGACAGTTTCACAACAATGAACACTCCTAAACTGCCACAATACAGCCCATGATGGCCCTGTGTCATGCATTTTTAAACCTTAACCCTCCTGTTCGTTTCTCAGGAACAGCAATGATGTTCCTGGGTCAATTTGACCCAGGGCATGTTTAAATATCCAAAGATGTCATAAACCAAAAAATCTCTATAAACATTATTTATATCTCATTATTAACTCCATTACTAACCATTTCAATCAATATTTAGTGCAATGGTGTTCTTTACCTCTCACAGATCATGGTTTAATAAGAATAATTCACTCGTTTTTATAAAAAATGCAGGTTAAAACTTTTTTAATGTAAATTGGAAAGACCCACATATAAAATACAATAGTTTGTACATTACATAGTACATTACATTGATTTTTTTAAAATGTTATTTTATGTTTTGAAAGTTTTTCTTTTTATGGAGTGATGTAGATAAACTAACACGAGACACCTCTTTTGTTCAGGGTCATATTGACCCGCTGACTTAAAATCAAGACAAATGAGTCATGAGGATTTGTACTGAAGTAACCTTTATTTAAGCACTGTTTTTGAACCAAAAATGAACAAAATATGAACATGTATGTATGTGTCTGTGAGTCTCCACAGCACACAAGTGACATGTCAACGCATTGTGATAGTTGTGCTTGGTATGTGCTGCCTTTGTTGTATATGCGGTACCACAAGTGCCTTCCCCAGCTCCTCAAGGAAGATGCACCTCTTGTACAGCTTTGACACATTGCACTCAGGAAAGATCTCCATCCAAATGACAAATGTGTTGTAGGCTGATACATCAATCATGTTGTAAAAGATAACCAGCAGCCAGTGCGCAGTCATTCGCTTGGTGCTATAGTAACCCATCACTTTGTCCAAGTTGTCCACCCCCCCTTTGGTGACATTGTAGTCTAGAATCATACTTGGATTCTGGTCCTCTTGTGTGCTGATTTCAGCATTTTTGTGCAAAGTGCTCATGAGCACAACATTTTTCCCCTTTTTGGGGCAGTAAGACACTAGGGCTGTCGTGTCTGAAAAGGCAAACATGGAAGACTGAGGGGCCCTGTTCTTGGTTACCAGCAGCTCAGCAGGGAGTTCAGCCATGTTTTTGGGACCGTTCCGACCATTGTGAGCTTTCTCTTTAGAAGCTCCTGACCCAAGTTGTAGCTTGTGAAAAAATTGTCACAGGTTATGTTGTGCCCCCTGAGACCATGTGCCATATCAAGCACAAGCCTCATACCCTGAATCTTCTCTGGGGCTCCTGCAACCGGCTTTCCAGTGTAAACTGCATGTTCAGTGCATAGCTGGTGTTTGCATCACATGCTGCCCAAAGTTTTATGCCGTATTTAGCTGATTTGGAAGGCATATAATGCCTACATGGGCAGCAACCTCTGAATGCCAATAGCCTTTCATCCACTGTGACATTAGGGCCTGGGTTAAAGAGTAGTGGAAGCTGCTCTACCCACTTGTTCCACACTGTCCTAATAGCTGCCAGCTTGTCTCTCTCCCATCTGATAGCCCTTGTCTCGAGTATCGATTATCAAATGGGATTACTCTTTAGAAAATATGAAAATTCTCCATTGTGGCATGAAATATAGCCCTGCCTGTTTCTGCATCCCACAGACTGGCTGTTAATTCATCCTTTGACTTATAGACCCCAGCCAGGAAGAGGACCCCTAAAGTCATAATGACACCCTTATTCTTGCACTTTACAGATGAGGTCAAGAGAATAGGGAAAGTGTGTGTGTGTGTGTGTGTGTGTGTGTGAGAGAGAGAGAGAGACTGAGGTGAAAAATGTCTCAAAGTTGCAAAGAAACAAATAGTATTTGACACTTTAGCCCCTTTCTAGCCTCCACTTTCACTGCTGGGTCAAATTGACCCGAACAGTATCTTTGTAACATAAAACATCCAGGGGGGGTGGGGGGGGGTGGGGTTTGCAAATATGTGAAATGAACCATTTTCATTTTATATGTAGATTACACTTATTAAGCTAAGCAGAAGAAGTTTCATACTGAAAAAATACTTTTTTAGATTTTTTAACTTTAAAATGTCAATTTGACCTGGAACATAACAGGAGGGTTAAATAAGAGTAAGATGCAGTCACGTGGGTGTCTGTGAAATTATTTGGATGTCACTGGTCACATGATTTTGATCAAAGATTCAAGCATTGATACAAAGCTGCATGGCTAACATCACTAGGTTGCAGGAGACTGATAGTCTGGCGACGGAAGGTGTTGTGCTGCAGTGAGGAGCGAGCTTGGTTTAATCTGTGTGTTCATATAGTTTACAAATATTAAGTTATTTTTATCACTGTCTTTATTACCTTGTTCTTCACAATTTTTCTTAACAGTTTAAGTGTAATGTTAATTTTAAAAAATAATATTTTCCTTTGTTTTACAGCTGTGAAATCTGGCCAGTGCATTCTCATGCTCTACAAGTCATCTTTATTTATTTCTCTGTCTCTTTCTGTTCTCATCTTGCATCTCTGCTCTCTTTTTATTTTGCCTCTTTATGTGGTTGTATTTTTTAATTCAGATTTTTGTTTAAACAGCAATCAGTCTACAGACTCAAGACACATCCTCTAAAAAAATCATTCTTTCTTTCCTCATTTTACTTTTTCTTGACACTTGATGATTATCAGTAAAAAAAAATATATATAAAAAAAAATATATATATACACATGTATATATATATATATATATATATATATATATATATATATATATATATATTATTGTTTCTTTTACAGACTTAGTCTTCCATGGAGAGAATAAAGTTCTGTCATGCCTGGCCCTCTGTGGAAACTTGGAACTTGCACTTGGAACACTGAAAACCTTCCCTTTAGGACATACAGTTATTGTATTTTAGTCAAGTATTTTTCAGAATTGCTAAACAATTTTTAATTAATAATAAAACTGTTTTTACTGCAATGTTTGTTTGGTTTTTTTTTAAACAAAATATCACCGTAGGTACACTGTTGTTACAAAAAAGTTGTTTTTACTACTGTGGGGACATAAGTACTATTATAAATTTAAATTATTTTCATGCTGTGTAACATATAATCAAAGCTTATGCAAGGCTGAAGTACCTCCTATGTTTCTGTTATGAAATAATAAACAAGGCTTGGTGCACCCGGGAACTGGGAAGTATGCCAAATGGAGACAGAATATAGACAGACAGAAATATATGTAGTCGTGCTTTCTGTGTTCTTGGCCTCTTTCTAATCTGACACTTGAACTGTAAGTGTCATTAATAAAAACCTCCTCATCTCCATCCTGGACTCCTCTCTTCATTCATGATCTAACACTGCTTTCTTATTGAGAAAAGGTTTTCTATTTATTGTAGGTAAACTATATTTTAACAGAAAATTTCCTTTTTTTTTTTACAAGAAAAGTCCAGGTAATAAGCTGCCAATATAGTTTATTTTGCAGGTTTTTTTAACATTTTCAGTTTTTATACTGTTGGTATACCATTTCAAAGCACATAATGGCCTGGTTTTACTGTATATACACAATATTAATAGAAAATGTCCGGTTTTAGTACTATACATTGTTAAAAAAATAGAAAATGTATGGATTTTTTTTGTAGGTATTCCATTAAATAACAGAAAATGTCCTGTTGTTTTAACTGGGAAACACTGTCAATTAACAGAAAATGTCAGTTTTTTAATTACATTAAAAAGGCCGGGAAATGAGCTGCTGTTTTTTATGGAATTATTTCTTAGTGTATATAAATGTAAGTTAACATTTTTAAAATATGGAGGTGTTATTATATAATTCTACATATATTCACTGAAAAATGACGTGCAAAAGTTTTGTATGTGTTAAAATGTAGCGTAGGATCGTAAAAGTACCTAAGTACTTTTAAAAGTATCGAAAAAGTGTTTTCTTACAGACCAATAATGGCTGTAATTAGAGTAGATGACAAACAAGTACTGAGTATATAATTTTTATAGTGTACCAGAAAGTCTCATAACTTAGAAAAGTAATGATTTAAGATATCGTTCATGTCCACAAGCAATGTGCTGAACTTCAGAGAAATCAAACTGCAAACATTTAATGACATTTTTCTTTCAAGAACAGCTGGGGAATTGTATTCTCTTATCCCTAGGACTAAACCCCTATGTGCACCACTGAATTAGGCAGAGCAACTCAGCTCGGAGTTTAGCAAGCATAATATGAAGCTGATCGCCCTATCCATAGACAGCTTAGAAAACCAACACAGCTGAAGCATGATTTGCCACACAACTTCCCATCAGATGATGTGATCTGTTCCCTGAAATCATGGTAATGAGTGGTCATAACGGTTCCTTTCCAGGACATTATGGCTTACAACAATGAGGAGGACTCTCCTCCTTTGCATATGAAAACCACATAAAAATGATTTGCTGGAGATTAAGTGGAATGCAGGCTGTCAGCCAGAGCCAACTGCTCAAAGTCAACGCATGACTACCCTGATGATGTTGTTGTTTTTAACACTGTTTCTATGATAAACCCTACTTGTGGAATGTATTATTAATTCTTTATGCTGTGGCCACACCAGTTCAATGATTTCTAATGTTGAAAAATTCATCCTTTTTTTAGGTATTTGTATTTGGCTCTGATAAAAAGTTAAAGCTCTCCATTCTGTATCCATGATGTTACCATGATGTAACTTTAATGAGATTCCCACGTTGTTGACTCACTGTAGTTAACAGCCTGAAAACATGGAGCCACACCTGTGGATTGTGAAAGTGTGATGGTCCCTCACAGTATTCCTCAGAAGGAAACTGCTCTGCTTTATCCCTCTGGAGCCCACACAAAACATCTTCCCTCTGGCAGAAAGTATGTGCATTATACAACCCAACCCTCAGAGACGAATCAGCAGTAAATATACAGACATTACTGGACACTCCTGAGAATATATGGATTCAATTTGTACAAATATAATATTGCTATGAATTGGAGCAGCTATATGTAAAATAAATAAAGTGAAAAAATGACAAAAATAATGGGTCAGAAAAAAGTATCATTGGGTTTAAACAATGAGTAGTTCAAACAGTTGAATACACATTGTTTTGACATTTACAGTGATGATGAGAGATACAATGGACCCTTAAAAATTTGGACACTTAAGCCGGCTTTATACATGCATAAATGTTGAACCAAATGGCAATTAAGACATTTAGACACTTTCTGTGTAAAAAAATCGTTAAGAACATTTGCATAGTTAAGGTGACAATCTACATCCAATGGATACTCTGCTAGGACATCTGTGTGAAATTTTACTGGCATGAGGTAAAACAAAATTGATACATACATCCACAAAAAATCACATTTACACACAAGCTGGTTAAACAATTGCAAAAATTACACAGAAGACTAAACAAAATGTTTGTAAAAAGAAAACACTGAATCACATTGGTTCTCACATCACCTGACTAGACATTTATTAACCCTTTGGAGTTGTATGGATTACTTTTATGATGGATGGCTGCGCTTTTTGAGTTTTAAAATCTGTGGCACTATTAAATGCCATCTAAAGCTGGGATAAGCTAGCATATTAACTCTAATTGTGTTCGGTTGAAGAAAGGAAGTCATACACCTAGAATGGCATGAGGGTAATTTTTGAAAGAATTTTCATTTAAGTACCCCTTTGTGGTGAAAAGTAAATATAAAAATTAAAAAAGATTTTAATTGAAAATCTGATTTTGTGGTTTGATCATAGTAATGTTAAGCAGACGTCACCCCAACCATCTGAATTAATTTAAAAACATGAGTGATACACATCTGGACCATGATTAAATCCATCAACTGTTTAATATGTCAATCAGGGTAAATTCTCATTGTACATTTGTCAAACTGGTTTTGTCCCAAAACGTCCATCGCACATCAGTTTGTTATATTCCTTCTGGTGATCGTAAAGCCGCAGAAACACAGCATACTTTCTTCTGTAAAAGCTTCAGAGAGTTTACACAGTCAAATATAAGTCATTAGTTAAAAAATATATTTTATAAAATTATATTTATACAGCATGTATTTGTTAATAGTAAGGCAAATGCAGTTATTCATTGTCCATTCAGGTTAATTCATTGTGCATTAACTAATGTTATCATACACAACTTTAGATTTTAATAATGTAATAGTAAATGTAAACATTTTTTATTAAGATTAGTAAATGCTGTATAAGTATTTTTAATTGCTGGATCATGGTAACTAAAGTATTCGGAACCTTATTGTAAAGTGGTATGGTTCCAGCAATCCTTTCTTTTTATGACAATTTATGGTATAAATATAACTTTTTGGAGTAGGTCTTTTCTTTTTTTTTTAGACACGTGCACATAACACATAGTCACATAGTTTATCATACTTCTCTTACCCATATATATATATATATATATATATATATATATATATATATATATATATATATATATATATATATATATATATAGTTAATTTTACAATGAATGTGTTTAATCTTACCCTTCCAGCTCAGGATTGGGTCTGACAACACACCCTAGTTTGGTCATTTTCCCCATAGCTTCCTAAAAAGGCACCAGAAATTAGGGGTGTGTGATATAATTTTAGATCATAAACAACTAAAACGCACATTCTATGGCCCTGTCCAAAATGGCACACTTCATATGGATCTGCGATCTTGTTGACTTATATTGCACACACTCACCAAGTGTTTATGAGGGCCTCCCTTGTGGTCTTTGGCGAAACCCACACTACTGCTGGCTCTACATGGGTTACCTACCCAGAAATCTTTGCAAAAGACCAATTAGATAACTGATGGGTAGAGGTTTATGGCTGTTGAACATATGTCAACATGGCGGAGAGGTGATATACTCCTGACAGTTTTTTGTACTTTTATATGAAGTAACAGCTCTGCAATGAAACTGAGCAACACAGCTTCTGTATTATACAGAAATACTTAAATAACAACATATGTGCATATTAAGAACATTGTGCACATTAAGGACTGTATATATATATATACAAATGTAAAAAAATCCAGGCACATATTAATGCCAGCATCAAACAACAACAACCAGCAACTCCTATTCCATATACCAATTGAACAACATCTTCCTCTTTCTGGCGTGAATACATCAAGTCTGTCCCAAAATGCACTCCAATCTGTTCTTGTGGACTTGCACATAGTGGCCCATGGGTCTGCACTATGTGAAGTCTAATGTGGAGTGTTGATGTGGCACACCAGGTTACACACACATGACATTGCAGTTATTTGTCATCACAAAAGTTTATTATATATTATTAAGGCCTTGCTAGTTTAAACTTTCAAGTGATTTTACTTGCACACTGTTCTAGTGTTCTGAGCACACATCCGAAGCGCGCGCACACTGAACTAAGTTCTCTTTCTCATATTTTGCACATAAACATTAAACTGTCACATACACACATCATTATGCCATAAACACACAATTTAGTTTGGTTGTACTGTTCAGTAAACAATGGGAAAATGCCGGAAGAAATTTTGATCTGATATTTTTATAATATTGCCCACCTCTACCAGAAGTGTTTCTGAGCTAATCAGCAGAAAATGTATCTGAGATTGATTGTGTGTGATTCAGGTGTGTGTTTAATGGGTGATACTGCACCTGTATGGAACTGTAGTCACATGATGCACAAGCTCCTAAAACTGCTGCTCCAACCAGTACAGCCTCCCTCTCCTCTGGCAGTACGACAGGCAGGCCTGTCAACACACCATACAGTTATCACAGTGTACAATACAGTGCACTGTACAGTACTGCACACTGTACAGTACATCACACAGTACAGTGTGCTGTACTGTAATGTTCAGTACATTACAGTACAGCACACTGTAAAACAATACAGCACAGAGGAACTGTGTGTACTTCAAGTTCCTCTGAAGTAGACACAGCACAGGTAGAGTTCACATTTACCACAGACACAACATACTAAAACTTCACCACAAAGAGTCAAAATACTTTGTCTTCCTTGTGGACACTTTATCTATTGTTTTATCATTTAAACTTAACAAATGTTTTTGGTCAACCTGAAAAGTTTGTTAAACTAATCTTAACTTAATGCAAAGACATTCAAATATTTTTGACTAAAAGGTTTACGTATATGAATTAGTTTTATAATGTTGTATGTTTATTATAAACATTGAAAGAAAAACAAGAGTTGCTGCATTTTTTTTAAGTTTCACAGCCAACTGACAGTAACCCAGAGCTGCGACTCACCTGTAGTGTTTGCATGCATCTGCACAAACAGAGTGTTCTTGCTCAGCCCCCCACAGAGAAAGAGGGTGGTTATGTCATGTCCTGCCTCTCTCATGGCATCTATAATGTGTCTTGTGCCAAGCTTCACATAACAGAGTGAGGATATTAACTGTAATCTAAGATGTTTCTTAGACAAACTGCATTATGTATTTATATATTTGTCGTACAGCAATAGCCTGCAGAGTTGATAGGTACAGCAGGGCCAAATCATCCAGCGTTTGTGATAAAGTGAGTCCAACAACCTGCAAGGAGAGCAAGATACAAAAATGTATAACACCTCCAAAAATAGGCTTCATTTTCTTGTCAATTTTTAATAAATTATTATCCGAGCACATTCATGTTTCACCCTAGATAGTGTACAGTTTTAATAATTGATAAAGATCATAAACAGCTATTTAACAAAAAGTTTAACCTTTAAAGTTCTGCAAAGTCACATCTGTGTTTTACAAATACACATGCACTTGACCAAACTACTACAACAAGTAAACATGCTAAAGCAAAGTGTTTCATTTCATGTGTCACCATGCCCTTAGATGTCTGGTCAGCCAGTGGGGAACGGTTGCCATGAAAATCAGGCCACATGTGCAGGTTGGTGGTCAGTTGGTCCAGATGTGTCTGGGATTTGGCCATGTTCTCCAGGTGGAGGTTCAGATAGGAGTGAATGTGTTCCCCACTGTGGAAACAAACTATGTTTAAAGACTATGAATCGCAGAATGATGTCACTAAAATGATACACCAAAAAATGCAAACACCTGTTCTCAGCCAGCTCCTTTAACTGTGTGTAAGCTCGGTGTCCTTTAACCACATGATCAACCTATTAAAAAACAAAATGTCAAATACCCTAATATTTTTTAGCTCATTTGAAAAAACATATATCCCATATATATCCCAAATATACCATCACACCACATTTGTGTATACATTTTTATATAAATTTTTAGTGTATTTATCTGTCTGGAAAACTTGGTTTAAAAGCTTCAGTGCATCATAAAATAAAAAACGGGTCAGACCCATCAATGGCACCAAGGGAAATATTTGTGGAACAATTTATAACTTTGACCAATAGGTGGTACTGTCACCTAATTTTTAAAAGGCCATCAGGATGTCGTAACAATGACGCCTAAAGTCAATACACAAGTTTTGTAACAATACAGCCAGACTGCCATTTTACATGCTTACTATAAAATTCATTTACAAGGTATAAGAGAACGATTCAAACAATCAACATGAATTTCTTAACTGTGTTGCGTCTGTAGATGCTACATACCAAGTTTCATGCAAATCGAACAAATACTGTGGGAGGAGTTTGAAAAAGTAATAATAATAATAATAATAATTTCAATATAAAAATCCTGGATAGGAAGTAGCATTGACTAGGACGAAATTGCATGACAATATGTTATTTCAGTCATTTGTTAGAACAAACTTTAAGAAAATGCTTATATCTCTTGACCACCAGGTGGCGACGACCCCAAACATTGCAGGTCACCTCAGACTAAGGTGAAGTTTCATAAGAATAAGCAATTGTATTTGTTGAATACTGCATTTAATGAGAAATTTAAAATGGGTTAATGGCCAACCATGGCATATTAAATATCATTTGACTCGGCATGCCTCAAAAAAATGTTTTGGGGGAAAGTTTTTGGGAAAATTCAAAATGGCAGAAAGATTTTTGTGACCAGAAATGACTTCATAGGGTGGGTTGGAATCGGCATGAGCCAAGGAATCAGAGGAAAAAGAACTTTCTAGGACTTCAAGGACTTCAGTTTCAGTTTGTTAGTCAAACGTTATGGGTATGCCTTACAATAAGGATACATACAAATGTTTCTTTAAAAATTCAGTCAAAATTAAGTATCTTAAAACAGATATTTTGAAAAAGCTGTTCTGCTCTCAGAAGAGTATTTACATCAGGAAAACACCAATGATGCTTTAAAATGCTGGCTATGCAGACAGCACAGAGCCCAATTTTTAATCTAAAACCAACAGCTTTACAACTTTAAATAAACTGGACTAACCAATCTTCCAGTGGCGCTCTGACCTCCCTCATTGAGCCACAGATCTGGCAACATGGCAGACAGATATGGGCCCCAGACCCCAGGAACAAACAGGGCCTGCTTGCTGACCTGGAAAGAGTGACAAACAGACTAAATCTGTGGGTTACAGTCGCGTCTAGTTATGGAGAGTTTTTTATATTAAAAGACTGTAATGGGGCTTACAGCCATATGACATGAAGATGTGCCACATATAACAGCCATACGGGATGTGATTGGCTGCTTTTCACAGGGCAGGTTGTGGCCCCTCACATCAGCTCCCATGACACCTAGACAAGCCAGTCACAGATCATTCAATTCAGGGAAGCAAACTCATGATGAGAGCATGTTAGTAAGTAAAATGTAATTTTACTAAACCACCTGGGCAAATCAGTTTAAAGCCGTAATTCGTAACTTTTGCCTCCCTAACACCTTCTCTGTTTGAAACATAAAATTGTGAGTTACTTGCAGTTATTCTTTTTATGTAGGTTGTGTGTTGTCACTGCTCCTCTGCACCAATGAATGTGATGGTTAGAGTTGTCGCTATCTCTCAAAAGCCCTTACGCCATTTACTCTGGTTTTAGCACAGGCTCTGTCAGTGTCCTTTGCTGACTGCAGCTCTTGGGAGTTTAAAGTTTTTGGTTTTGACAACAGGTGATTCCCCAGATGTCAACGACAACTGTCAGTTAGAACTAACACAAGTTAGTAGCCAAATTTTCTTTCTGTTTACAGATGTGACGTAACCACAAGTCAATCTGACATTTCCCACAAAATTGGACCGGAGCGCTCAAATTATAAATCATTATTATAAAATTACTGTTGCGAATCAGGGTAAGGAGACAGTGTTGAACACTGATCTGTTATGTGCTTGCTTTTGTTAATTTTAAACCAAGGAAAGTTACGTATTACAGCTTTAAACTTCTGCTTTTCTTTCTGTAATGGAATGAAAAGTGTGGTGTACCTAACCCGCCTGCATGGGCATCTATAAGTGAAGCCCCCACAGCTGTGCCTTGTTTCAGGCCTAAATCTGCAGCTGCCTCCGGGGTAAGCCCTCCTCCTACCAGATCTCCTGGACAACATGACTGTGACCCTTGAAATGCAAAGTTTACCAGAACAGAAATTTCATCAATATTTATTCATGTCATTTAAAACCTTCCTTTTTGTGTAATACAGGAGGAAAAATATTTAAGAACATTTAATGAATTAGGACTCTGGAGTCTTTTAATTTTAAGGTTTTTAAGTCTTTTGATAACTTTTTGTAGGGAAAGACTAAAACTCAGTCATTATAAACATATGCTCCAGAATGTTGTTAATTGCAGTGTTAATTGCAGTGACCAATTTGTGGCAACATGCTCACTGCAAAGTTTCAGAAGTGACAACTGCATTTAAAAAGCGGGTGTGAATCCCTAAATTATTGTTTTGTGTGTGTGTGAAACAGGAGTCACTCACGCAATTGTAATGATTGACACAGTGGTAACCATAACAATGTTTTGGAGTCTCACAGCTGTGAATTAAAACATGAATTGACTAAGTATTATTAACTGCCAAAGACTCGAAAAGCTGCTTCACAGAGTGCTGCAGTGTTGCCATGTACACCTAATTTAAGTGTCAATGGGCTAGTTGTTTAGGCTTCACTTAAAAAGCTAGTCACTTCATGGCATTCATGGCAACTAAGCAGCTTTGAATTTGGTCTTGTTCCTGTTTGCTTTTCTCTGTGAAGATCTGTCAACACAATCACTTTAGACCCCTGACCACAGGGCTGGTGAGAGTTTAAATGTTTTAAATGTTTAAATACGTCATTAACATTTAGATGTTCAGCTCGGTTCTGTACACACTATGTAGTACTTCTTTAAACGTGGTTGTCACTACCTGCATGTTTCAGAAGTTAATTGAGTTGTGGAATGTGGCTGTCACTTCTGTAAATTATTGAACTGTGTGTGTAAAGAACAGGATTAGAAGGTGAACTGACAACTGGATTTTGCTGCAGTGTGTACAAGGCCAGTGAGTAACACAAGAATCCCCCAATTAACCAGCTGATTCATTTGTTCTTGAACTGGAAAACGATGCTTCTCTTGTGATCTCTCAAATGCACCATAGAGACAATAGAGCAAATGTCAAAATTTTCAGGATTACCTAAATTTCAGTCTTTCTGAATTTCAGTCTATCGTATGACTTCAAAAGACTATGACTCTAGCATACAGACTCATGTGGCCTCCAACATACTGCAAGCTGGGTGACCATAGAAAACAAGACCCCAGCCTGTGAGAGAGGCATCCATTATGAGAATCCTGTGGTGGCAATAGTAGAAAAAAGGTAAGAAAATAGGATCTTTTCCACAAAAAAGGTTACAAAACCCAGGACGGGTGGTTTGGGGTATGAAACCCCCTATTTTTGAGTCAGAACTGAAATCAAATCTGAAATCAAATCTTAAATGTGCAACAGACCTTATGAAATAATGTTGGCTGCTGCTGCCATGACAGCCAACAGCCTCTGAACCTGGAGGATTGAAAAATGCTGGCCTAGCCTGACCCTACACACAGTGGTAAGGATCAACTCCACATGTGCAGAAGACAAATGTGCCTGCATCGGAATCGAATCTTACACGACCCCCAGAAACATTGCTCTGTGTACTGGAGCAAGCATACTCTTCCTGAGGTTTACTCTCAGTTCCAGACACCCCATGTAAGATAAAACAACATCTTGATACTGTGCAGCCATCTTAAAAGTACGGTTCAGGCTACTCAGATCTTAAACAAGCCCCTCATACTTCTAGAAAGTACACTCTTAAAAAAATAATATGCTGTCACAACTTAAATTAAAGTTATTACAACTCAACCCATTTTCAGTTAATATTGTGAAACTTTTCTAGTTAGACTGCATTTGTTTAGTACAACCAACATGATCTGAATTGTCCTCTAAGTTGATCCAACCTCTTCCTCATAGGTCAAAGACATTAACTAACTTTAATATTAACTTACAAATGGTAAAGTACTTATAATAAATTAAGCTGTTCCAACTAGTCTTCTTACTTAGGTCACCAATATCGGTCGCAGAGAAGTGAAAGGGTTTGCTGGCTGCCTGGGTGTAGAGCCTGGGGATGAATGTAGTTGAGGAGAGACGTAAGCAGAATGGTACGTACGTGAGTCCCTCATTACCTCTCGGCAGAGCAGGTTTGATACAAGAAGCGTCGATGATTTGATCCTCCAGGGCTCATTGTATAAGAAGAATGGGCTCAGGTGGTGCTGTATTGACATTAGGGTTGTGTAAACAGGATATATTATTTGGCTTGAGATTCTTACTACCTGGATGGCAAGTGACAGTGAATTTGAACTTAGTAAAAAATAGCGCCCAACAAGCTTGACAAGGATTGAGACTGCATGCTTCTTGGAGGTATTCAAGGTTCCGGTGTCTGTGATTACCTCAAAGGGGTGCCTTGCTTCCTCCAGCCAGTGTCTCCAGTCCTCAAAGGGCTAGTTTAATAGTGGGCAGCTCATGATTACCAATGTCATAGTTCTGCTCCGCCGGGGACAGTTTCTTAGAGTAGAAGGCACATGGATGGAGTTTCGATGGTTTCCACTGTCATTGGGAAAGGACAGCTCCTACCCCTGTGGTTGATGTGTCGACTTCTACAACAAAAGGAAGGTCAGGGTTGGGATGAACGGGTAGGAGCAGTGCAGAAGGCGTTCTTTAGCTGTTGGAAGGCTGTGGTGGTCACTGGTGTCCAGGATAGTGACTTTCCAGTTTTTAAGCATAGAGGTCAGGGGAGCACTGATCTTGTTGAAGTTAGCGATAAACCAGCGATAAAAGTTGATAAACCCTAGGAAGCAATGCAACTCCTTGATGTTGGATGGAATAGGCCAGTCTCTATCTGCTTTCACCTTTTCTTGGTCCATCTGGATGCCCTTCAAGCTGATGAGATGGAACTCGCACTTCTCTAATTTAAAGCAGAGATGATTATCTCTTAACTTCTGTATGACCTGTGTAATGTGATAGATGATCATCTTTGTTCCGGGAGTATATGAGGATATCGTCAATGTAGATGATGAATTTATTGAGGAATTCCCAAAATACCCGGTTTATGAACGCCTAGAATACTAAGGGTGAGCTTGCCAGGCCAGTGGCATTACTTGATACTTGTAGTGACCAGAGGGAATGATGAAAGCAACTCAGAGGAAGGGGAAATTTGTACCTGATAGTTTGGGAGTTTAGTTTAGTTCTCGGTAGTCAATGCAGGGCCTCAGGCCACCATCCTTTTTGGCCGCAAAGAAAAATGGAAGTGGAAGGACGAATAATGATTCCTCGATGAACTCCCCTATGGCCCCCAAGGGGTAGATCTTACCCCTCAGAAGGCTGGACCCAGGCACCATGGCGATAGTACAGTCCCATGGCAAGTGTTGAGGTAGTTTGATAGCCAGCTGTTTACTGAATACATCCTGGAACTCTTGGTATTGTGATGGGACGGCCCCTCGAAGGCTACACTTGGGACTCTCAATTGTGGTAGAATGAATGATGAGATCTCATACTGGGGGGGAGGTTGGGGTTTGTTAGAGGAAGAATAGGTTCCTGAGTCAATGAGGGCCTCAGTAAAGAGTGAACGATGAGTAGTTACTGTTACAGCAGTTCTGATTAGACTAGCAATTTTTGGAGCTATTTGAATGGAACTCACTGCTGGAGTTTGAGCAAACACATCATAAAAAATGAATGACAAAAGCTTTATAAGAATGGACAACATCAGAATGGGCTTTACTTGCAAGCATGATATACGCAATCTTAGCTCATTCGGTAGGGAATTTGTGGGGCTGAATTTCAAAGAACATTGTACTTTGAACACTGTAGAGCACTGTAGTAAAAAAACACTTCAATCCTCCGCAGTGCCAGAGTATGTTGTTGGTTGGGCCAAGGGACTGGCAGCAGCATTCGAAGAAGTGATGATGATGATGATGGTGGTGGTTGAACTGCTTGTTCCGGTTCAGCGAGTTGATTTGTTTGTGGGTGGGTAGAGGCACCGGTCCACATTCGTTTGGTCTGGTCCTCTGTCACAAATCAGAAGAGACACACTAATAGGGGTAACTGAAGTTTTACTGAACAGACTGGAGTGATGTAAACACAGATGAATGGTTGTTTGGAAGTATGGCAAAAGTCACCAATTAACTGATGGAGTCTCTGATGCAGGCTGGAGAGGATGGATATATACAAACTAGACAGACCCACATAATGACAATGGATAACTTGAAGACTTCAAGACTTGTAGCTGATTTGTAGCTCTGACTGTGGTAAGGACAAGACCAGACACTGAACTGGGGCTAAGCAGGTGTTTATATGGAGGTTGTTGATTGGGGTAACAGGTGTGTAGAATTATAATTCAGGTGGCTGAAAACAAGTGGGAGGAGTAGAGGGGTCTGGTGCTGGAGGTGCTGCTGAATCCGTAACATCTACTTTTCAATAGTAACCTCTTAAAACCACAAACATAAAAGAAACCTTGGTTAAATACCAACAGAATACTAAACATTAATATATGTCTTCTCGATTAAAAATGCATAGAATAACCCTTTATTTACTCTCATTATCTAGTTACATGCAAAGAGTGCTGGAAGCTGAAAATTAATGTAAATTTGATTGAGTTACTATAAGTTAAATATTGTAAACAACTGAACACAGATATTTACGCACAATATTAAGTTGATGTAATTATCAACATTACATCAACTTAATAATAATATTGTGTCAGCACAATATTATTATACATACATTATGGTTTAATATAAAATGTTTTGTTAATCATGTTACTCATAAACTTATAATTCAAGTTTTGTTTATTAGTATTACCAACATATGTCTTACAAGAAAACCAAATAATATATTCCTTTTCTGTAATATCTTATTTTTCAAATGTACAGCTGCTTTGCAACAATGCAACATTATGAAAAGGTGCTATATAGACAAAATTGAACTTAATTGATTTGAGGATGTATAACATTTATTTTTGACACTTAAAAGGTTTAACTAAATGAATAAACTACAATCTTTAACTTGCAACAATGCATTTGATTAGCTAACAAATGTCCTGATATATTTACAGTGTTTTGGCTGTAAAAGCAAGACTCCCTTTGAGAAAGATAAAAATGTTCTATGGCCCTTTTGTCTCAGAGAGAGTGGTGCTCTTGAGTCAACACTTGCTCTTGCTCAAGGAGCAAGGGTGAACTGAATGCAATATCCTGTCTCTAGCATGTTTAGAATCCATTGCAATACATTTAACAATAGTTTCCATGCTGTCAAATGTGAGATATTCCCTCAACCTTCCCAGTGTTATGAACAACTTTGGCAGAGAAATCGATGGAGCGGATGAGCCGCTGCTTCCTTGTTTCCTAAATTGTCTGTAGCAATAGGGTAGGCAGAAACACACCTGAGGGCACCCCAGGGGCTCTGCCATGAGCCTTTGTCAAGAAACCAAAGTACTTTGAGGTGAACTGGCCTCCAGGGTAGGACGGCAGGCATCAGAATTTTTTCTTGGCCTGACAGGAGAAGGTCACAGTCCTCAGATTGAGCCTCCTGTGTGGCTGGGCCTAAGAAGGTTGCTCCAGTCCTTTAGATCTTTGCAGAGGAGCACATGCTGCCACACTCCCCTTTTGCATCTGAATGTGAAAAGGCCAGGAAGGACTACCCAATGCTGCTGAGACCTGAACCTGACAAAGGATTCAGACCGTTTCTTAGCCTCCAGGTACTAGCTTAATGATGGTATTATCTATGTCGCCAAACAGGCTTTGGGGTAAAATGGGAGAGTCATGAAGAAGACTTTGACTTTCTCTTTTATTTTAATGCTCCCTTTAAAATAAGCATTAATAAAGCCAGATGGAAGCGGAGCATTCTCAGGGACAGACACTTACACTGAGGACAGCCAGCTCCCTCAAGAGCTGTCTTAGCATGTTCCACTTCCAAACAAACCACACAGATACTTTGTGTGTCACTGTCCGTTATAAACTGAGCGAATTACATGGAAATCAGGCACATTTTAAAGTTACTGTGGCATGCATTACTACGTCACATGACCATGGCATTGCCTATAAACAGGTGTGATTTCACACTTGTTCAGACAGCGGGTGTGCCTGATGTGTTTCCTTCATAGTGTCAGCTCCTGACAGCTCCTAGAAAGGGAACAATTCCTTTACATAGTTCAACTCCCTGAGCACACAGAACATTTGCATGTTCTCATTGCTTACCTATTTTGGAATAATTGTTTTTCATCAGATCCTCCAGACCAATGGTGGTCCAGAAGGTGTCACTCCAGCCATCTGATGGGGAATAGGTCCACTTACAGACTAGGGTACATAAAGACCTATATCAGGAGATCAGGGTGAGGTCAGAATGGACTGCAATTAAAAAACTCCTACTCTGTTAATGAAGAATACATGCCATAAAACAAGATTTCAGGAAATACATGGGCCAATCTCATGAAACCTCTCAAGAAGTGTCATGTTTCACTCGAAAATCAAAATAATTTTAGAAATAAGAAATTATATTTTGGATAAAAGATACAGTACAACAAACACTACCACAGTGTATATATCTGCAATTAAACTAATATATCATTGTTGTTTGTTACATTATGGTGTCACATCTGACACACAAATGTTCTTGACAGGTTTTGTAAGATAACTCACCTTGCTAAAGAGCCAGTAGCTTTCCATGACAGAAAGTCTGGAAGATCGAAAAAATGTGCTGCTTCTTTCCAACAACATTCCTGCAGGTTCTAGTCATAGAGAACATGAAAAGAAAGTACAGGGGATGCAAAGGAGAAAAACTTAGAACATGTACTATTAAATATGCCACCTCTTTGAGCCACAGTAATTTTGGGGGCTGCATTTCAGGTGACATCACCCCACCAACTCTTTGTAGGATTTCATGTTTGGTGGCTGTGATTCGCAAAGCTTGTTCTGCAGCCCGATGGTCCATCCACATCACCACATTCCTCTCTTTAATTCCTGCAAGCCAACACTCAATCAAACCTTTATTTTACAGTAAACATTTAGACTTAACTATCTCAAAATTGGCTTACCAGTTTGATTGACAGACACAGGCTGAAAGTTTCGATCCAGAGTCACTAAAGAGCATGTAGCATCAAACCCAATTCCTCGAACAGTGTCTATATCAATATCCTGAATTACTCTCTGAAAAACAAACAGTTCCATATCTGTTTATAGGTGAAATGTGCCATGAATTGTTGTGCCATTCCACTGTTTTCTATACCACTTATCCTATAAGGGGTCAAAAGGAGGGCTGGAGCCAAAGGCAGAAAACACCCTAAACAGGTCAAACACCAAAGGTGCAAAGGCACCTATTGTATCCGTTAGATTTCTTATTATTATTCTTCTTCCGCTTTGAGTCTATGGCAGCCCATAGAACCGCTTGCGGGAAAGTTATGAAATTTGGCACACTGATAGAGGACAGTCCCATCATTAACTATAGCAAATTTGAAGTCTCTAATTTAAACTCTCTTGCGCCACCACTTGTCCAAAGTTTCACTCATGTTTATGCTAATAACTTTTGAACCTTAAGGGCTAGAAACAAAATTCTTTTTTCTTCTGATTCCTTGGCTCAAAATAACGAATAACACGCAAACAAATTCGATAAAGAGCACACAAAAATGCATGTGAGGCTTTATCTCTGCAAAGGTTTGGCATATTGAGACCAAATTTGGTGTGTGTTATGACAAGCATGCAGTATTTCAGCACAGTGCCTACCTGCAGTATTTCAGCACAGTGCCATCTAGTGGTCAGAAGATACAAAAAATGGCTTTTTTAGGTTATAACTTCTGAATGGTTTGCCAAAAATCACAAAACCTCTTATGAGACTTAAGAGGTCATCTAAAGAGATCTAAAGAGACTCTTTAGATTCGGTGCATCATGCCGAGTCGAACCATATCAAATTTTTTCATGTCAGCCATTTTGGGCATCGGCCATTTTGAATTTTGTCAAAAAATGCTATATTTTACGAACACATTGGCGTATGACTACGAAACTCTGTATGTGTCTTCGGCACCATGCCCTGACTGTACTCAAAAAGTTTAAGGGTCAATGTGGTCAAAAGTTATAATGAAATTTAGAAATACGCTAATAACTTCTGATGAAAATGGCTTATTGTAATAAAATTGATTTCAATGTATTCCTTGGGTCATGCAGAGAACTTTGATGCCAATTATGCCAAAATTGGACACACTTCCTGTCCGCCATTTTAATTACTTATTAATAATGTCAAAAACCTCCTTTTTCGAACTCCTCCTAGACCGTTAGTCCAATTTTCACCCAATATGACTCCGATCATCTTTAGACCATGCTGGTACAAAGTTATGGATTTCATGTCGAAATACGAAATGGTTTTCGTTAAGCGCATCAATGAATTTGTTTGAAAGAGGCCAAACTGCATCTGAAGCTGTATCTCTGCAAAGCTTTGACATATTAACACTAAATTTTGTCACACTGACCACACCACATCATTTTGGTAACAGCACCACCTATTTGTCAAATTTTGGTTTCACCAAAATTGAGTCAGATCATCTTCAGACTTTGCTGTCAAAAAATTATGGATTTCAAGACAACAGACAAAACCATTTTTGTATAGCGACACAACAAACTTGAGGCATGCTGCCAGATTACGTCTTAAACGGTATCTCTGCAAAGCTTTGATATATTGACACCAAACTTTGTATGTGCAATTGTCTCCTTACACTGACCACACCACATCGATTTGATAACAGTGCCACCTAGTGATAAGCCATTAAATCATATTACCAGAGGTTGTATTAATGATTATTCAGCTTATTAATTAATTTAATTAATTTCAATTACAATCATCCTAAACTTGCTTTAATTACTCATTGTTGCAGTTGGTCTGGTGCCCCATGCCATGCTTAGCTCCTCTTGTTGCCTCTGTTGAGCTTGGCCCCGTAAATGCTGCTTGCAGCTATATTTTATGTAATTAGTGACAAAAGGACAGGTGTCTGAGATTGTTTATCAGTCCCTTTGAGTCTATCATCTGAAGACTGCAGAACTCACTCACCTTCACAGCCCTGCAGCATTTGCTCCAGATCTCTGTTGATGACTGCTCGTAATGATCAGTGCATGGTGTCCATATGTGAATGGGTTCCTCTGCCATGTGTTTGACATGACCGTCTGGTGTGACCAGAGCCGCACGCACGCTGGCAGTGCCCACATCCACACCAATGTAATACCTGCTCATCTCACTGGATGACCTGCAAACATTACACAGATAACCAGCTCTGACACAGCAGTGCACCTGTAACCCTAAACATGTTCTGGTCAAATGAGAAGAAAAATAAAAAAGTTATATTATTAGTTATACATTATATTAGTTTCAAAATTAAATTATTTGCCCATCTTTTTCATTTATTATGTTATGAACCTTTACTTAGCTTGTATTGCTCACCTGGCCTAAATCTGATATGCAAAAATGCTTCAGAAACGGCAAAAGGCTCGAAAAGTGCTGATTCTTAGCAACAACTTGCTGTGATTAAGCTAATCTTACTGCTAGTCACTCCTCTTTTGGCAATTATGTGGTATTGATGTGGAAAAAAAACAAACAAGATCCTTGCAAACAAGGCCCCCTGTGAAGCCCGCTGTCACCTTCGGTGCCCTGGACAAGGGTAGGATGTCGATCACTGCATCAGAAAGTGGGCTTTTCTCCTCTAATCAAGAAAACGAGGCGGGACTTCGCCTGTCGTATGCAGAGCTGACGGCCATGATTGCCCAGGCAGCCATGCCCATTGGACTGGAGTGGAACCCTCTGCCCTGTCCAGAGTGTTTAAGGGTTGGTAATTGTTTTTTTTTGGGGCGGGGTGGGATTTGAGGGAATTGAGGTTCCTGTGTGGTTCCATTTTTCCCTGGAGGTTCATGGAAGACACCTTTTACTTCTCAAAGCTGGCTCTCGACCTCCTCCACTCTTTTCAAACCCTGAACCTGTTTATAGCTAAGACAGCGGTTCCACTGAAATAGTTTCAGAGGCTCCAGAGGCATATGGTATCCACGGCCGCAGTAACTCCGCTAGGCCTGATGCATATGAGACCACTGCAGCACTGGGCTCACTCAACTAGGAGTGATACATCCAATATCTCAGTTCCTTCTTTCAGGAAACAAGGATTACATACGTAACTGAAATATTTCCTTAGCACATTTGATCATGTTAACATGTTTTAATATCAATTAACAATGCTAGCATGATGCTAGCATGTTTTAACATCAACTAGCA
The DNA here is from genome assembly GCA_036877525.1 of Chromobotia macracanthus. Lineage (NCBI taxonomy): Eukaryota > Metazoa > Chordata > Actinopteri > Cypriniformes > Botiidae > Chromobotia > Chromobotia macracanthus. Next base: position 15,479,785 of record JAZGTH010000003.1, on the reverse strand, counting down.
TGATGCTAACATGTTTCGTCATGAATTAGCATGATGTTAACATGTTTCAGCATCAATTAACATGATGCTAGCATGTTTTAGCATGAATTAGCATAATGCTAGGATGTTTTTTAGCATGACGTTAGTAAGTTTAACATGATGCTAACATGTTTTAGCATCAAATAGTATGATGCTAGCATGTTTTAGAATCAATTAGCAATTTTCCAAGCCAACATAATAAGCTTAAATAGAATAACAATATGTTGGCTTTTTTTATTTCAGTGTCTGCAGCAGAGGGTGATTCTCCTAACATGGCAGCGCTGCCCTGACATGCAGTGCTGCAAGACATAGGTACACATTCTCTATTGTGGGATATCAAAGGCCGCAAAGGATACATCTATGTTGCCTTCAAAAATTGATTAGATGACGGTATCTCAAGAGACAGGTAGTGAGACAAATATTGAATTCAGATGTGGATTGATGCTTTCCTACCATGAAATGTGACATCTGGAGGTAGCATTTTACAGCTTTCAGATGCAGCCAACATTTAAAATGGATATTTTGTGTAAGCTGATGAATGTCTGGTCTAGGCCCCACTTTTCGGATGTATCCAAATACAGATACAAAAAATCAAATCTGCATAAAGGCAAGCCTGCAATCATGGCAAAAGAACACATAATGCAGGAAGGAAACCAGAGGCGGTTATTTTTGAATAGGTGTTTAAAGAATACCTTTGAGGGTAACTGTATGTAGATCTTATAATGATTTGATGCTATTGATAAGATGCTATTTTATGAGAGAGGATATAGAGTTCAAGAGAATGTTGAGACAGGTAGGACTCATTTATGGCATCACCACCAGCAAATGTGTAATATTACTATTTATTAATAAATACTGTGTAATATTATGTTTATATTGTATATTGTCTAAAGTAAATAAGAAATATCAACATTTTCTTTGTTTGTTTTTTAGGTTTCACCAATTAAAATATAACTTGAATTGTAATGATAATTATTTTGACTGCTGTGCATGCCTAATGATGATATAACACGTTTTAATTTATAAAGGTAAAAATAATAATTATAACAATTAAATAAATAAAAAGATGTGTTATTTCGTTGGCTTCAATATTTCAGAAATTACGATATAGTCACATAGTCACGATATTATCACTGCTATGTATGCACAATAAAGCTGCTTTTAATGTGCCGATTAAAATCTTTTTTTATATGGTGTAACTGTCGTAATTGACTGTCGTAAAGTACTGAACGCCCGCCACTGATGTCATTGTTATTACTGAGTGGCTGATGTTCCTCACGTGATCGATGTTGACCGGTATGCTTTCTTCAATAGTAGATTAGCTGAGTTTGCTATCTTCAACATACTAACAGAATCTATGCAAATAAATTAGGGTTGTCTACAAATACAAATACAGATATTGGCTCTGCTGCACAGGTCTATTTTTAAGAAAGAAATGAAGCAAAAAGCTGTTTTTTACAAAACCTTTGACATTTTGTAATCTTTTCAGTATCTTTATGTCGATCTATGTTAAGTCCTCATTAATATACAACACTGATGTTATTTCTTGTATTTTAAAATATCTGTAAAATGTTTTCTATTAACTAAAATGATTTTTATGTGTTGAGTTGAGCAGATCTTTACCTCACAACGCTGCTGCTGCTGCTACACGAGACTGTACAGATGGACTCTGGTTGTTTTGTTACGGCTCGCGAGCGCGATCAAAAAGCACGAATGAGTTTACTTACAGCACAAGTTAGAAAACACAAAAAAACAAACATTGTTAATCACTTTTATTCTGTGCTATTTACTGTAGCCAATCACGTGATCGTGCATTTTACTATTTTATTTGTATTGTTTATTATTGTATTCAGTATGAAATTGAAACGTGTGTAAATGAGGTCGCAAACAAGACACTAGTGTTTAACGTGTACGAAGTTCCGTTTACAAATGACTGATTTACGTCACTGCATATTTAACTGGGAGAAGTGTTTTAACTTTGTCATAATAAAACACTTAATTTAAACTTAAGCTATTGCAACACGGGTTAATTCACTGAGAATCTTAATCTCTAAAAAAAAAGAACAATTAAAATGGCATGTGTGGTGTCTGGCATAGCCCAATATTTGGATCATGTATGGATCATAAAATACCCCTTTTTACTTAAGACATACAAACCTAGTGTGGGGTGTTGAAAGACCCTAGGCTCCAGAGAGTCTGGAGGCAAACTTCTCCAGATTGCTATCAGCAACCTCTGATACCAGCAAAGTTTATGACACCCTGCACAAGCTTCAGAAGAACTCCATGGGCACCACATGGAGTTTCAGTAACCCCAGGTGGCTCAAGAAAGAACACTTCAATCCAAAGGAAGAACTCTTTCTAAAACTTACAACTAAACAGTCCTAAACTGTATATAGTTGTATACATTCCCATGGTATGCTGGCTACAAAACTATGTATCTTTACTGTAACTCTGTAGATAGGTATGTAAGTTTGGATTGATGTTTTGTTTGCATTCATGCATTAAGATGAATCACAACTTAATGTAGTTCAAACACATATTTCAAAACATCTTTACCATATCTAATATGTTAAATATAATGCAAAAATATAATAATAATATCTAACAGATCGTCTTCTAATTTCCCATCAGACTATGTATGCTGTGTAACCATAACAGGCATGATAGTCTTTCTACAATAATCTGGATTAATATTTGCAAATGTGCCATCTGGCCATAAAACATGCAAATAAGGTGTTGAGTGAGACTTTGCCTGCTTACCACCTATTGGTTGTTTAAGTTTCACTGGGCGTAACTGAGGTGAACTTAAAAATGACCGCCAACACCTTAGTTTCAGTCTTGTCCTTTAGTCTTTTTAGTCTTAGTCTTCGTTCTTGGTCTTTGTCTTCTTGCAAGTGTCTTCAGCCCTGGCACCCCTGGGGGGGTCCAGCCTCTGGCTCAGTCTGAGACAGACTCTGGACATCACTTCAGCTAACTTTGTTGATCTCTGGACCTTGACGAACTCCATCACTTCTGAACCACTCAGGACTCTCTCTCTCTCCATGCGCATTTGAAATCGCGCTCTGCACTAGAGCTCAATGCAAGTATCCATATTCTATAGACATAGAATAGCTGTGCTAAGTTGTGCCCCTTTATTAAGGTGATTCTACTGGTGGTTCATTCAGAATGCTTAGCTGATTTGACTTGCACAGGCTTAACATCCTCTGTCTTTCTCTCTCCTTGCTCTCCTTACTTTTGGTTATGTGTTTAATTTGTGTAGGTTTATGTCTAGTTAAATGTTACATGTTCCCCTGTAGTGTAGTTTAATAAACACCCATGTGTATCCACCCTTGACTGTTGCTGCGTTTAATGCTCACAAATAAGGTCACTGAAACTGTGTTCAATCTTTCTACATGCTCTAAAGTCCTGTTAGAGCAGAGAAGCGTTGTTTTCAAGGTCAGACAAATAATGTTTCTTAGATTCAATAAGACCACGTATGCACTTGCTGGACGAATGCAAAAGCTGATTATTGGAATCATCCCTGCTGATCAGGTACTACAAAATATGTACATTTAATGACGATTAACTATATGTATTTTCCTTTGAGTTTCGTTCCATGAATGAAATGGTGTTTTAACAACACCTTTCATTGATTTGACATTCGATTTGGTACATAATTGTGGTGCTGGTTCATGCTTATAATCTGGAGTCCCTAATTCTGCTGATCTCTGCTGATATATGTGTGTGTATATATATATATATGTGTTTCCCTTACACAGGGAATGGTGGAGAATATATTAACATTAGTTCTGAGTGAACTTATTCATTTACGACATAACTATCGTTGAACAAGCCTCAGTATTAATTTCCCTTAAACACATTTTCGCTACACATCATGACAAGCTTTCTCACAACCCTGAAACATTACTTCATGGAAATTTGTAAAACAAAGCACACCAAAAAACCCACATACGTCTATTTATTAATGTGCAACCAGGTTTAAGTTCTTGTTCAGTGCTCATGTCTGGATGAAACTCCTTTGCTCACAACAGTTATATAAAGAATAACAGAGGAATCCTTTAATAAGCTTCATTATGTTCCATTAGTGCCAACAATAAAACATCTTCCTTATAGGTTTCTTTTCCCACACACTGCATGCTTTAGTTTGACTGGTTCCCCTTAAGTGCCCTCATAAGCACAGATTTTAATCTTTTATGTTTGGTTTCTGTTACAGTGATTTCAGGCTTCAGTTTAACTCAAAAGAAAGTTGTACTCAAACTCTTTATTTCATGCAGCATGTTTTAAGACAGCAGAAACTTTAGTTTAGGGATATACAAATATTTCTACAAAATAAAAAATGTACTGCACGCACACACACCTTCTGTTAGCTTCTTTTGTCTCATACATGCACAAAAAAATAAGACAAATTCACAAAAAGCATATATTGTCTTTTAACAAAATGCCAGGAAGTATAAAATGTTAATAAAGTACTTGCTCACCTTAGCAAAACAAAGTAAGGTTTTTTTTATGTAAAAACTAACCCATCTCTGGAACCATAACATTGTTTAATTCCCATTGTTTTAAATCCTATTTTGAGCTCTGCTGCACATTGACTAGACATCCTGATTCTAACCAGTCTGTCAGTTAACAAGCAGCCCTTCCCTGGTGGCCAAATGTTGGCGGTGGATGTGGTCCTGTTCTAGCTCCTCATGGCTGGGATGCCAAAGCCTGACAAGAATCCTTTCCATGTTTAGTGCATACATAGAATGTGAAGGCATTATCCTGTGATGAACCTGGAGAAACATTTACATGTTTTTATAAACACAAATAGATAACACAAATATCATGAACAGATGATAGAGAAATTGGGCAGCATACATTGGTTGGATGCACATCTTTTACAACCTACAATAAAGATTACTTTGGTCAGGGATTGGATCGTAGTCTAAGGTAGAAGTTAAGCACCCCCATCTGAAAGTTTATCCAAGCCATTAATTACTTTTTTTGAAGTCAAAAGGGAATCCTTTTAAGAAAGCAAGTACAGCATCACTAGCTATGCTTCCATCCACCTATTGTTACGCACATTTTTGGATATTGCATAAAAACGCTGCATGGAAACACTAAGTTACATGCATACATTATAAAAATGTGCATTAAAAATATGCACTCAGTTAAGTCTGATACATTTTCTTTTATCCAATATAAAGATATGTGCATAAATTACAATGGCAACAAACATACCAAATAAATTCCTCAACACGCATTGAAGAAATTATGTGACTTTGTTTCAATAACTGTTGCAATGCATCTGGAATGTTTTTTTGGTCATTCTGAAATGCCCATTCTAAAAGTCAATTTTCACAATGCTTTATTTGCAAAAGTTTTATGCTATATTTTAATTTTGCAGTCAAGTTAAACTGGCAACTTTGGAACCAAGCCTAATCTAAAAAAACAGACATTGCAGTTTGATTTAGGGCAGTAAGTAACATTCCTATTCCTTGCTAATGTTTAATCATATGTTGGTGCTGTAATGTCTTCAAAAGTACAACAACAAAACAACTGATCAATTATTCATTTTATTCCATCATCACTTCATCTTCAGTCTGTTGTTCATCATGTCCATTTCTGTATCTGCCTCATGATTAAGTAGAAGTGTTTTTCATGGTAAGAGTTTCACTATTCTTGAGTAAAGTCATTTTCCTGACAATAAAGAGATCTAGTGATACCTAGTGCAAGAACTAATGAAATGGATCTAATAGCATCTTATGTTAATGCCCTCTAAGAAACAGGCTGATCAAGGTCAGACATGTCTAATCAAGGTTCAGGCATCATGGCAGGAAATTTTATGACCGTAACTGCTGAAACACTTCACCTGTAGCGCTTCCAGTAAGTCATAAACACTGATGGGGGGAAGAGGGGGAGGGATAATGTCAGCAGAACACGCCAGCAGGAGGGCTGCCTGTTGCTCAGCATCATCTGGTAATACTTGAGGTGGAGGACCAACAGGAAGGGAAGCACTTGGCGGGGGACTGGAACAGAGACAAGCCAATAACAATCCACCACGTCTCTCACATCAAATATCAGCACTACTGTTCTACCAGTGTACAGAATACAGACTATACACTTAAACTGACCATTCTGTGACACTGTGGTAAGCTGCCAAACTGTTTTTCAGGTACGGTCGGGGTGTGACATCACTTCCAAAAGCATACTGAAAGTGTCCATCACGTAGACGGTAGGCTTTTCTTCGGGAAACCAAAGCTGTGATGATATCTTTCAAATGGATCTTTAAAAGAGAAAATAAATAAATTATACACCGTAAAAGATACAAATTAGGTTGCACAAGTAAATACTAACAATTAAACATTTAAACTAAAATTAAGTAAAATCTATTTTCTACAAGTAATACAAGAATCAGAACTCAGCTACATACCAAATCATGCATCTGAACAGATTTAGGCTCAATTTATTGTTGTTAACCCTTCTGTTGCTGGTGTTGTGGATTTTATGCTGACACCTACTGATGCAGATGCATTAAGTATGTTGTGTCTGTAACGTATACTGTGTTTGTGCCTTTATAAAGTACCCTGCACATCAAGTAAACATGAGCTTAAATCATAAAATATCTCTGATCGCATAATCATTACTTCAAAAGTCAGAGTAATGCCTAGTGAACACACAAGCCCACACCTCTATAGCACAGAGCATAGAATTGACAGCGTCTTCAGTCACATTGTCCAGGCCCATCTCAAAGGCGGTCACCATCATCCGAGCCTCGATCTGTCCTCTAGTGGGCAGCAGCAGCGTCTGTGCACTCAGTCTCACCTGCTCATCCTCAGTGGCAGCCTCACGAGGGCTAAAATGTTGAGCAGCACTCAGAGGGTTCTGAGGCTGAAATCGATGCTGGAGAGAATTAAAAAATTTGTTACATTTAAAATAATTTATATGGTTCTTTTTTTACAATGTTGCATTGTTTTAAAGCAGCTTTGCCTATGAAAAAACTTTATATATGAAAAGAAAAACACAGAATATGTTGAATACAGAACACAGGGTATTATTGCAAATTGTATTATTCATTATTATATAATGAATAATATTATAATGGTCAGGATAATAATAATAATAATATTATATAATAATATATAATATTATTCAAATCTAATTAGTGATACCAATATTGGAATCAGTTTATGAATATAAAGTTGACTGAACTGATGATAACTACAGTACATTTGAACCATTTGAATAAATGGAAGTTAGGGTTAGTGTCACTGACTGCCAAGGTTCATACACATCTCAGAGGTTTATGAAACGGGAAATGTATTCAGACTGCCTACTTAAACAGTATGTACTTTTTTTGAGACTATGCAACGTTTAGTTAATTACTATGGTAGATGACAGGTATCATGTTAAGCAAGATATGCTGTTCCAGCTTACATGGCGATGGCCTTTAGAAAGAACAACAAATAACAAACACATTTATCAGGTCCAGGAAGTGTACACTGATCAGAGAAACTAACATCAAATTTTTGACGAACAGATGGAAACTTCTTCTTTCCTCTGTTAGGTTTGCCTGGTTTGGATGCAGATCCACCTGTCCACTGTAGAGAGCCCGGCCCTTCTGTGAGAACATAAAATAACAGGTTAGAGGTGAATATTCCCAAACATTCATACATTTAAATTAAACATGGAATGATTAATAACTGTGTCAAGCAGTGCTCAGTACCTGAAGTGGACACAATAATTTGGCAGCGTGTGAGGATGGCCAGCAGAAAGTCATTGTGAACATGGACTGTTAAGAACAACACATCACTTAGTCAAACTATTCACTGTCATCTACACAACATTACACCCTCAGTCTGAAGCTTCATACCGTTATCCTGAGCCAAGAGACGTCGGGCTTCGATGTCAAACTCCTCCTTGCTTATCTTCTGCTTAAACCACAGTTTCAAATTCGCCCAGTAACTGTAATCATATAAACATGCATCAGGATGTGACGAGACTTTTAAACAGTTTAACAGAAAATGTTTCTGGAAAACAATCACCTACCTTTAAGATTTGCAAAGAATAATAACGATGTTATGTAATGTTGCTTTCGCAGAACAACAATAATACTGATGCTGCTGCTGCTGCTACTACTACTACTAATAAACAAACGGCACAAGCGTCTCACATCACACAGAAGGGTTTAGTTTAAGCGACTCTACATTATCATGCACATTATACACATACTTCACATATAAGTCAACGATAGAATATTAAGGTCTAGTAACCTGTTGTAAAATTTCAGAGGTCTTACAAAGTTTATAAAATCAAAACAACACAAATTGTATTTGTGGAAAAACTGTTATCCCTCTGCAGTAGATATTATTGCTGCCCCTATGCTCAGTCTTCTCAAGTCACTCATTTGAGATGGAACGCGTCCATGTGAACGCCAGAACTGCGCTGGATACCAAATCATGTGAAATGGGGTGATTTAATGTGAATAATACACACTCACTGTTTAACATTGTCTCCTATAGCGTCGGTTAAATTCTTTTTGGCCACCTCGAGTTCACTCGCGTTAGCTGCCATTGTAATGACGACACCGGAATCTACTGTAAGTCACTTGCTTTTCACTGCTGCATTTAGTGCCCCCTGCTGGAGGACTGATCACAACACACACTCAACCACTGCCTGCTCTAGAACTGTCAATAAAAAAAAAAAGTCAATAATTACATTTTTATTATCATTGATGTATTTGAACATCTTTTTCTAACTTTCCAGACTACCATCTAATGTATCATTTAAATTTTGAATGGACATAATGTACCAATTAAATTCAAGATGCCATCTCATTAACCAGGAGGTCAGGGGTCAGCTGGAACATTAAACACATGTCTGCTTTCAAAAGCAGATGCTCTTTCTTACAAGATAATTTCCCCCAAAACTTAACATATTTCATTCTAATACAGTACATCTTTTCCTATGACAGATTTGTTTTGGATGGCTCCTTGCCCCTCATGCACAAACACTTGTGGACCAAACAGAGTTGCACTCTGCTTATGAATCAGACAGTCAAAACGTTTTTTCCCTTTGGGATGGTTCTGTCGAAATACCAATTTTAAAAAATAAAAAATGTAATTTGTATATTCATGTAGCTCCAAATGAAGTAATGGAGGCTAAGGACCAGATTTAGACCTGCTTATTCAAATAAAGAAGATATTTTGAATAAAACCTAAAAGTCTAAATCTTTGTGATGTTAAAAGGTACCCAAATTTAGGTGATACTGGGAAAAGAAATGTATGACCACTCTGACATCTCTGTGGTCCACTGTGGGTGACTTAATAAAGCATGTTCTTTCTATGTGTCATTCTGTGGGTCAGGTTAAATCATAGTTGTGTTTCAATGTCAGGGTAAGGGGTTATTAGAGAGGTCAGGGAAGGGTATCTTCTGTCCCCCAGTAAATAATCAATCAGTCAATCAATCAATCAATCAATCAATCAATCAATCATTATTGATTGACAAGCAAGTGAAGCATAAGCATCACTATTATTTTCTTGCATACTACTTTGTCTGGAGAAACTTTGGCATGTAACTTGTCCCGCACCGTTTGTCATTGACCGAAGAATGAGGGATCAAATCAACTGGCCATTGAGAAGAGGTGTTCTATGAATAACAATCAGGTGTATGATGTTCACCCTACACCTTAGCATCCATTTACAGTACTCCAGCAACCATGTATGGAAATGAATAAGCCAGATGTTAGCGTTACAAGATTGTAGTGACATGTGGGTGGGCTTATTTGACTGAAGCTGCCAGTGGGCTTTAGGTATTGCCCTGGCAACTTCCTAGCCACACCCTAGCAGTTGCATAACATCATGAATCAGCCATATTTCAGTATATCTATCATGCTACATGATGTTAGCATCATGCTAAATCATGTTAGTATCATGATAAATCATGTTGACATCATGGTAAGTCATGTTAAAACATGTTAGCATCATGCTGAAACAGGCTAGAATCATAATAAAGCATAACAACATAATACTAAAACATGTTAAAATTATGCTAGTATCATATTAAAAGATTAACATCATTAAAAAATTTTGGCATGAGTTTTGCCACATGCAAGCACCACTCACATTTTCTGTGAATGTACATAGTTATTATCCGTAGGTACCTAGTTATGTGAAAGCCAACATACTGTTGTTTGATTTAAATTTATTATTATTATTGTTTTAATTATTATTATTTATTATTATTGAGACTCAAATTTCTGACTCTAACTCCTGTTACAGCTTTCCACAGATCTTCAGTGTGGTCAGAGGAAGTGTAACCCAAAGAGCAAAAAATTGCAAGTAATCCCTATCTCGGCATCTGCAGACATAATTATGAAGATTGTTTTATGTACACTGTGTGGTGTGGAATGACAAGGATAATTATTGACAGAATTTTCATTTTTTGGTGAACTATACTTTTAAAACATGTAAGAATCAGGGGTTAGGTATATGATAATAAAATGCTTAAACAAGCTATCATCATGCTAATTGATTGTTTTGATTAACTGTTAAAATGTACTAGCATGTGGCAGAGGTACAGAATGTGGTAGCATCACCCTAAAATGTGTTAGAGTCATGCTAACTAATGCTAAGTCATGTTAGAATCATGTTAAACATGTTAGCATAATCCTAAATATGTTAGCATCATGTTTAATCATGTTTAGATTAGATTAGATTCGATTTTATTGTCATTATGTAGAGTACAAGTACAGAGTTAATGAAATGCAGTTAGCATCTAACCAGAAGTGCAGGAATATAGTAATTTATATAAACAGATAAATGCTGGGGAGTTGAAAATATACAATATTTACAGGAAGTGTACAAATATAAAGATATGATTAAGGCAGAAAAAAAACAGCAGCAACACACGTACAGATAGTTAAATGTGCAAAATAAATATGTGCATGTGTGTATATTGTGTATCAGTAGTGCAAATAGCATGGATGTTAAACAATGTACAGAATGTGCAAAATGTGGGTAGTGCAAGTAGGAAGAGCCTGACCATTAAACAATGTACATGTGCAAATAAGAGTAGCAGTAGTAATAATAGTGACAGACTGTGCAAATATGAGTAGTGCAAATGAGTTCATAGTAATTAGATTAGTGGTGTGGAGTTCAGCAGGGTCACAGCCCCGGGGAAGAATCTCTTCCTGAGCCTACTGGTCCGAGAGCGTAGACTCCTGTAGCATCTGCCAAATGGAAGGAGGGTGAAAAGTCCATGGTTAGGGTGGGAGGAATCCTTGATGATGTTCCTAGCCCTACCCAGGCAGCGCTTGAGATAAATGTTCTCAATGGTGGGTAGCTGAATGCCGGTTGTCCGCTGGGAAGTTTTCACCACCCATTGGAGTGCTTTGTAGTCTGACGTGGAGCAGTTGCTGTACCGTACTGAGATGGAGATGGAGTTAGTGAGTAAATAGTCTTATGTTAAAATATGTTAGCATTATGTTAAAACATGGTAGATTTATGCTAAGTAATGCTAGCTTTATGCTGAACTGAAGTGGAAGTGAAGTAATTGTCAAGTACAGTAACCCATACTTGAAATGTGACCTTTGCATTTAACTCATCCAGTGAGTAGTGAATACACACACTACTGTCAGGACTTCTGTCTGATCACCTCAGGTTTTGTTGTCTGTGTCCTTTGTCTTCATGTTTTTGTTTTGCTGGAGCACATAGTTTTTGTTTTGACAGTTCGGCAAGTGCTCCACTGTCTTCGTCTACTCTGGCTGCTTGTTTCCTTGTTAGCTCCTCCCCCTTGTTTCTCGTAATCACCTGCACCTGCTTTCCTCTCGTTTTCTTCCCTTTATAGTTCCTTTGTGTTTTCTGTCCATTGTCAGATCTTCTTGGTTTATATGCCAGTTTCCTGACCAAGTTATTCAGTCTAGTCTTTTGCTGACTTCAGGCCTCTTAAAGAGGCCTCTGTTTTTGGTTTTTGGTTTTTGGTTTTTGGTTTTGTTCCAGTGCCTGTTCTCAGTGTTTTTCTGGATTATTATTTTACACTGGTTCCCAGTTCATCATCAGCTGACTCTCAGTTCCTCTACTCTGATTGCTTTCCCTACAACCCTTCCCCGTTCACTCTCCTGCCCTGCCCATCACCATCCGGGTTCTCCTGCTGCCTGCTTCACCAGTGCCTTTGTCAGAGTGGTTCGCCCACCTGCTATTTTGTCTGTCTGAATTTTGACTTTTTGTTTCTCCTGTTGTTTTAAGAAACTATTGGTACCTGCAGTTGGATCTCCTTGTTGTTCCTGGCAACTACAAGCCGTGAACATACACACCCGGAGCAGTGGGCAGTTAGGGGAGCAATTGGGGGAAATTTGTCTTTTTTTTTATACAAACACTGGAAGGTAAACCTGTGACCTTTTGGGTTATAAGACCCTTTCTGAAAATTTCAAAGACCTTGCTGCAAGTTCATTTTAGTATCATATCAAACATTAGTGCTAGCGAATGTGCTATCAAATGTGTTAGCATCATGCTAAAAGGTAAATCTTGCGTCATAAAGTTCCCCACCATTTTGAATTTTTTGCAAACCTACTTTTGAAAACTTTTTTGACTGATTTGACTGAGAAAGTTTGACTGATTGGAATCAAACAAGTGCAGAAAGATTGTCTGGAGTCTGGTAGTAAATAATTGTCTGAATATCAATGTTGAAAATAATTACCATTTTGATTCATGTTTGTGAGGGCCACCAAGCATAATTTAGCATTATGCACAGAGATATGTTTGATTAATGACCCCAATGGTCTGTAGGAATTTTGAAAGAAATCAGCCAACAGGGGGTACTATCTTGTTTGTCAGTTGGGTTAACAATTGTATATGCGACAGTTGACAAACAGACAAAATATTGATATCATATGTTAGTTTTCCTAATTGTGAACAACTTTGCTTCTAGAACCACCATTGTCAATTAAACCAGGGTTTTTCACTTAACCTCAATAAAACCAGTGCAGTACAATTCTCTGTGCTCTCTAGGTCAATAATTAACAAAAACAAGTTTAACACCATTTGGAAAATCTATTAAAGGGCAGTTTTAAAAATGGAATGTGTCCAAGTCTATATTTCCTAAATGAAACATCAGATGATTGTGAAACTAAGTAAACGCATGCATCTTGTGATACTAAAGAAGCATGCAAAACTTTGTGGCGAATGGGCAATAGATTGCAGTATGACAGTTGCAAAATGGAACATTTCTAATGAAATGTCTAATGCAAAAAAATTATTTAGCAAGCGTTATGTCTAAATTCCTAATATCTTTCAACCCACGCAAAGATTTTAAGCTTAAACCCTGATCATATTTATTATATTTATTATGTATTATACTAGATTTATGATTATTATTATTATTATTCCACCCTAAAACTGACCAAAACTTGCAGACCAAACTGTAAGGCACTGAGACTTGAAACTTCGTCAGGTAGTAGTACTCCATGAGGCTATTCTGGCATCAACAACTTTATATAGTTGGAATTCTTGGCTCAGGATGAACAAAACGTATATCTCTGTTTTCATTTCCGTGAAAATTGTCCCAGCATTTTCCCAAAACCTACGTTTGCAAACGTCCTAGTCCTAGGTTTTCCGATCGATTGCAACCAAACCAGTGCTGAAAGATTCTCTGAAGTCTGGTAGTAAATAATTATCAAAAAAATTTAAGTGTTTGTTCATATTCGCAAAACAAGATGTAAAGTGGGAAGGGCTAATTTTTGTTATGTGGCTGTAACTCGGAAATGGAATGAGATATAGTCACCAACTTTTTTACACACCTACTTTTCTTACATACATGGCTCTGTGTCTGGTTACTCCAGACCACTAGAGGGAGCTGTCACCTGAGTACTAATTCTAGTTCGGACTACAACTCCCATAGGGCTGCATTCCTGGGGCTGATTGCTCTTGCACCTGTTACTCATTAACTCCACTATATAAACCCCCAGTTGACTCATGTTCTTCGTGAAGTTTTGTTTTGCCCTGGCTGACATTTTTGAGTGCTTACAATGTGTTTTGGATTACCTGCTATAACTTGGATTGTTTACTGTTTCTTCAATTGTTTGCTGCCTGCCTCTGATCCTTGCCTGTACTGATGTCGATTAGTTTAGCCTCTGCCATACCTGTTTGCTGTTACCGAATCCTGCCTGTTACATTGTGTTTAATACAACTACTGCAAATGGATCCTACCGTCTCTGCTCCTTCATTACAGAAGACTTTGCCAACTGAGGATCTAGCAGCTATTTCGTGAATAACCTCCAAGGTAACCACCCAGGCATCGCTGTTAAGCATTAAGTTAGATCATTACGGCTGTCTGGAAATCTGATACGGTGAACTGGACCACGTTCAAGAAGTTTTTACAACTGTTCTGAGAAGTTTTTGATCACCCCACTGATGGGCAGACCCCTGGGGAACAACTGCTTACCATTAACCAGGGCAAGCTAACGGCTGCTGAAAAAGGTTTCATTCCACCATCCAACTCACCCACAGTTGCAGGCTTCTTTGTCAAAAAGAAAGATGGAGGTCTTCGGCCATGTATTGATGTGGCTTAAATGAGGCAACCATCAAATTCTGCTATCCACTCCCTTTAGTCCCAGAGGCAAGTCAAGTATTATATAAAAATTGGATCTTAGAAGTGCCTACAATTTGATTCGTATTAAAGAAGGAGATGAGTGAAAGACGGCGTTTTCAACATCCACGGGTCACTATAAATACCTAGTTATGCCCTTTGGTTTAGTCAACAGCCCCTCAGTATTTCAGTTATTCATTAATGACATCTTCCGTGACCTGTTGGACAAGTGGGTAATCATCTACATTGATGACATTCTGATCTACCCAAGCATATTCGAGAAACCCATCTCGCATGTCAGGTCAGTGCTTGAATGTCTGATCAAGTTCCAATTATATGCCAAAGAGGAAAAGTTTGAATTTCATGTACTTCATTTCTGGGCAATATCATTAGTCAGGAAGGTGTCGCTATGGATGACAAGAAGGTGCTAGCAGTCACCGAATTGCCTCAGCAAACCACGGTAAAACAACTACAATGATTCTTGGGCTTTGCTGAAGAGTCGGTTCACCTCGGCTCCCATTCTCAAGCACCCAGACCCTGATCGCCCTTTCACTGAGGTTGATGCCTCCAATACTGGAGTAGGAGCAGTTCTTTTACAACGCCATGGCTCACCACCAAAATCGTTTCCCTGTGGCTTTTTTCTCAAGGAAATTGTCTTTGACCATGCAAAATTACGATGTGGATAACCGGGAACTTCTAGCCATGAAATTGGTGTTGTAGGAGTGGAGACATTGGTTAGAGGGGGCTTCCCACCCATTCATTGTCTTAACTGACCACAAGAACCTGGAGTACTTGCGCACTGCCAAGAGGTTAAATTCCAGGCAGGCTCAATGGGCCTATCGACCAGGATCTCACCAGACAGACAAGATCTGTCTGACCCTTGTCTGTGCTGATGTTGATTAGCCAAGCCTCTGCCATGCCTGTTTGCTGTTACTGAATCCTGCCTGTTTCGTTGTTTAATAAAACTGCTGCAAATGGATCCTACCATCTCTGCTCCTCCATTACACTAACATTTCTTCCTTTTAAAAAAGTTAGGCTTTGTAAACTCTGTCCCTATTAGATTAATTTGAAGGAACTAAAAGATTCACTCAAACATGTATAAAAAAAACCCTAATTTGACAATGTTAGGTGAATTGGGATGGAACTCCTGCGTTGTTAAATGCTTTGTTCTTTGTTTTAACAGAGTCTGTAGATCTGAGAAAGGCGACCCTTAAGAGATGTCGATAGAATTCAAAAATAAGTTGGGATTTTTTTTAATCAGAACTAGATGAAGACACAATGTTAACCCTTGATTAAGCCGTTTTTATTTTTGTCAAAAACATCATTCTGTGATTGTCTAGGCATAGTGGAAACATGACTGGGCAGATGCATGTAGAAGCTGGTCTTTATTTTCATGGAGTAAGAAGTGTCCACTCAACACATCTCTCTGTACATGTTTAAAGCCCTGATATCGGCCCTGGGTAAATGATAGTTCTTGTTCTAATTAACCCGTAGTAACTGCCATCTGACCAAAGAATGTAATGACTCGCATCATAAAGCTTTAGCGCAAAGTTTATTTCTGTGTATTCAAGCTAATGAATGGAGAATTACCATTTTAGGATATTAACTTCAATATAACCTTTACTAAAACCAATATGGACTTTAACTTAAGACTTTTTTCAATTGAGTCTGGATGGAGAGGAATTTTTATGACCCGTTATTCTGAACTCTAACACTTGACATCTGTATTTGCCTCAAGTCGCTTAAAAGTAACTTTTAAATGATAGTAAGTTATTAAAACGTAAGTGAAAATGTGTGAAACCAAATCAGTTGTTCATTTCACATTTAAATATTAAGTCATGTTAATATTAAATACACATTGTCCTCTATTGTCATAATGCACTACACACACAATCAGAACATAGTATAAGAATCAAATAATTAATTTTTAGAGTAAAAATATATCATGATTCCATATCATCTATGTGTTTTCCTATTTAAATCTTTTATTTGATCAATTTCTGCTCCTGTGTAGACATGTAAGTGTCAGGAACACAACAGAGATCCAAATGCGGTTAACAGTCTTTATTTAGACAGAGTTCAACACAGCAGAAAAGCGAACAGATACAGATGCAGGGCGGCTCCGGCGCAGGCGGGGAGGGCGAGAGCAGGGCAGCGGGAGCCAGGAGGGTAACGGAGGCTGGGCGGCGGACGGGCGGTGGGGCAGGGAGAGCAGGAGCGGCACTGCAGGGTTCAGGGAGGGAGTGAGAGAGAGATGGTGATGGCAACTACACACGATCCGCAAAACAGGCTGGGGGCAAACGAAAACCAGAGAACACGACAGGCTTGAGTCTCAAACAAACACAGACAAGACAAAAGGTCAGGTAGCGGTTTCTACCGGGACGATCTGACAACAGACGCAAAACGAGAGGGCGATGTTTGCTAAAATGCAGCTGACTGTAAAACACATAGCCTGAGGTCATGCAAATAACATGAAATTAGAGATTCCTCCAAATCCCCACACCCGACAGTCATGACTCATGCCAGTCACAGCCTCAGAGCCACTATAGTCTACATCAAATCAGTTCCACCATGTTTTTTTATTTGTTTTGTTTCTCACCCTTTAATTTAGGATACAACAAGCGCATTTGGTTATTCTAATAGGGCAGATTCCTGCTAATATGGACATTTCTACTTTTTTCTTTACTTTTCTTTTGAACTATCTTCTCTTGTTGATCTGTTCTGGGGTCTGTGAAAGGAATTTGTGGTGCAGGTCTGCACAGGTTAAGCATAAAGCATGTTAAAACAACTACAGCACAGATTCTGCATGAGCACCAGAAGCACTCAAAAATATAACACTAAATGAATGAATGAATGAGTCTTAAAAGATCTAAAAAGCGATGACTTTCACACAGATGATAGATTGTATGTTAGGTTAACTGTTAATAGAATGTATCAAATGTTTTTCTTAAACACATCTGTAATTGAATTAGACAAAAAGTGAACATAAAAATTTATACAGATGCTAAACCTTATAACTATATAATGAAAATACATTTTAACTGAAAAGTAAAATGGTTTTATCAGTGCAAGTATATTTTCATAAATGCCATTAGGAAACATGTTTATTGCTAGTCCCAAAGTATATCTTGATCAGAAAAATAGATTTCTTGTACTTGTATTTTGAGGAAGCAACATCTTAATGGAACATTCTACTGAAAAGAAAACAGACTAAGAACCCAAGAAATCAAAAACTGTATTCCATTTTATAAAAGATTTCAAACTCAAGAACTATGTCATGACATACACATTGACCTGAAGGTTGCAGACAGATGTTTGGTGTTTCTCAAATGCTGTTTGGGAGTATTTGAATATTCTTTGTGGACGCTTCACACAAAATCTGTTCCTGGCCGTCCTGCCATGCGGGAAGGTGGGTAGGATTTACCAGCAGCTTTGTTTCCACAGTTACAGCAGAGCATACTACCACCAATGATAGTAAGAGCCGAGGCACCCCACCCCACATACAGAGCCTTGCCAAACTCATACCTGTGGTCACAAATTAATCATTAGCCTGGATAATAGCCATCTGAAGTGATATTTAAACAGAATCAAAGTCAGATGGTTAGGTTAAGTTACCCTGAGTAAGAGGTGTTTTTAGAAGACAAAGAAAGAAAACAGTGATAAAATAACTTAAACCCATGGCCCAACAATCGTTCAGACAGAAAGGCTAAAAGAGGGATGGAAAGAAGACATGAGGCATGTAGGAACTCAGCTGTTAAGGGTAGGGATAAGAAGCTTAGTTCAGCAGACAGCAACAGAAAATATGAATAAACAGGAAATATGTCATGCGTTTAATAAATCTAAAGGCAAAATTAAACTTGATGCACATTTAGGCAAATAATTGAGAATAATTCAATGAAGTTTATGTTTTAATGCTTTCATCAGCAGTTGACTCCTGATGCTTACCTTGCATTGGTTGGAGTAAATGGATCAAAAAACTTCTGTCTTATGTTTTCTCCATACCAGCTTGTGGCAGCAAGAGCAAGAACACTTGTAGAAATAAAAAGAAACCTCACATGATGCAAACTGTGCATTAGCTTATTTGAAAGGCTAATTAAACATTAAATGAATACTAACAATATATAAACAGTATCTTACTCAACCTTAGCATATTCTTGTACATTTATATTTCTCCTCAGTGTTAGTATTACACATGAGATATTTCAATAAAGTACAGTATAACAGTATATCATATATATGCAGTATTAGTAATGAATTCATTAATATTATAAACAGCAACATATCTGCAATGATAAAGAGGATGCCTCCAGCCAGGGCAACTTTATTCTTTTGTTCTTTGTCATTTGCCAGGCAGGTGGTACACTTCATACCAACAGCAGCTACCATCACAGCAATACCACACAGAAAGATGGAAGTGATCATGAGACCTCGAGCTCCCTGAACTTCACCTATAATGAGAGAAAGTTTTCATACCTCACTGTTTCATAATTCACTGTTATCTTACTGTTTCATACTTCAATGTTACATACCTCAGGGTTACCTCACCAACGTTCTGTAATAGTCTAACATGGCATTTCTGCACAATAAGCAATTCTCAAAAAAAATAAAATCACTATGCTGAAAATGTCATTTATAATTTATAATTAAAATTGTTGCATTATATTAGACAAGAGGCAAAAATCTTTTGACCCCCAGTGTCAACAGTGTATATACATTGTATGTTATACAGAACAAACTTATTATAGTAACTATACTATTTTACTATTTACTGTTGATTAAGAAATATTTACATGCTTTTGTAAGTTAGTATTTTCATCAACAACCATGAAATAAACATTATAAAGAAATAGTGTAGATGATAAATTGATTGGTTCAAATAAATACACAGAAAAGTATTTCTAAGCAAACTGTATATTGTATATAAATTAATTCAAAATGTGTTGTACTTTAGTTTATTTAACTTTATCATTATATTGCATTAACATTCTCTGTTTCAGTACTTAAAACACAGTTAGGTGTACAAATATGCCAATAAATTTGTGATTGACAGACTGTGGTATTACATTAAATAAATAATAATTCAGGACATTACAGACATTAATTTTACCATTTATCTATGGGTTATGCATTTAAATATTTAGTTTTAAAGTACAGACACATAAATAATAAATATTAAAGATTTTGTTTAAGTGTGCATTCTACTTGCTCAAGAATTTAAGGTATTTGTCCAACTTGTCTAAGCATGTGCAAGAAGTGGTTAAGGTGTTTAGCTGGAGCTTTCAGATTACTTTTACAACAAAAGTGAATTGTGGTTCAGATAAATAAGCCAATACAGAAGGTACCTGGTAGCTGTAATAAGGAGTCATAGATTTTGCACTGCAGCTGTCCAGTGCTCTGGGACACACAGGACTGCCAGAGACCCTCGTACATGGCCTGGGCTGTGATGATATTATCACCCGCGTAAGAAGACATCTTCCATTCTGCCATGGCTGTAGATGTGATTAGACCAATAAGTCCCAAAAAAGTCAGAGTGTACCCAAGAAGCTGGAGCCCTGCGTTGGCCATTTGTTCAAAGTATAATTTTTATAAAGATATATAAACTCTTCAATATCAGCTCAGCTTTGTGTATGAACTCTTCAGTATCAGCTCAGCTTTGATCCAGCTCATCTGGCAGCAGATGAACGAATGTGAAGCGTTTCTTAAGGGCAGGTAAACTGAAGGACCAAAATCAGTATCATGACATTGTGTAGCTGTGCCTCCTTGTGGTCAAATCCTTCACATTGATTTTTTTTTTGCATGCCACTTTGTAACTTCATTCTTAAGTACTTTACAAACAATGTAATGCTTAGCAGACCAATATTTAATGTATGTACAATATAATGTACATTAATGATGTACAATATAAATTGATATAATTCCAGTTACATTTAACTATAAACTAGACCTGTGTATGTGAAGAGGAAATGTAAACTTTTTAACAGCATGATCAGTGTAAATTATTATTTTACATACTGGAAAACGTAAAAATCTTTTGTTGCTTCTGAGGAGCATTACTGAATGAATAAATGAATAATCCTTTTGAAGACTACATATCCATCTCTTGATGTACCGTGTTGCCTTCTTGAGCATCAGTGAATGTTTGTATCTTTTGCAAAAAAAAAAAAAAAAATTGATTTTTGTAATAACCTCTGTGGGAAATGGGTCAAATACACATAAATACTATAAAAGCAAAGAATGTGCATTGGACAGTTTAAAGATTTAACATAAAAAATATGCGTACAAAGTGTCATGGTCCTAGCTTCCTGTTCTGAGTCTTTCTAGATTATCTTGCCAGCATCCTGACTCCTCCTAGTCTCGCTCATCTTGGCCCCGCCCCCTTGTTTCCTTGTCTAGTTAGCGCTTGTTTCGCGCACCTGTTTGTCCTTGTCTGTTTCCCTATTTAATGCCCGTGTGTCTTCTGTGTTGTGTTGGTTCGTTTTTGTGCCTTGTCTGACTTTCGTGCCTTGCTGAAGTTTATCGTGCGTTCTTGTTCTCGGATGAGTCGCTTGTTTGTCGGACTTTGCTTGTTCCCGTCCCGTCAGTTTGTAGTTGGTCTTTGTCGATTTCTGTTCCGTGTTTTTGTTGTGGTTTTTTAGTTCTTTTAGTTCTATTTCGGTCTGTGTTTGCCGTTTTGCCCCCTGGATTTCTGTTTGGTTTATTTTATTAATAAAGACTTTGCAGTTCTAACGCTGTCTGCGACTGGGTTCGTTCCCTGTGACCTTGACCACAAAGTGTTGTAACCAATTTGTGCATAAAATACAAACCCGGCTTAATGAATATATTGACCTGTATTTTGTATTTTTTGTAGTTCTTGCTACCTTTTTCATTTGACTTTTTTCTTAGTCACTTTGCCCCCTACACTACAGTATTTCCATATGAGGTGTGTTAGATCCCTTTTAAATGTCTATTCGTTTTTTATCTTACTACAAAAACATAATAGATGTTTCTAAAGACCTATATAAACACCTATAAAGTAGATAACAAAAATGCATATTTCTGTAAAATGCCACAGTAAGGTGGTTTCATATGAAGTGAGCATACAGTCTGAGAGATCCCTTTTAAAAACTGACAGTATCACTTAATTGTACAGAATATATCATAAAATTATTACAGAGACAGCTGACTTGGAGCAATTTGCAGCTTTACTTCCAAACTACAATTCATCAACATGGTGAGAACCATGCCAGTTATAAACCTAAATATACTGAAATTAAAATAAATGTACTATCCAAGTACTAAAACCACATGCGAACAGCACCCTGATACGGTTGGGAGCCATCACACTAAAGCGGCGTAGGTGCACTCATACTAGGCACTCTGAACTGCACCTAAGTCTGTTTCACCACTAAAATCTAATTTATTTGACAAAGGTGATTGCTCTGAATCATCCCTGGGTTCAACTATTTAGCATTAACCTTATACAGTCGTCACATAGTTTTGAATATAAAACTTTGCTGCAAAAGTACTGCAGTGGACACAAAACTAGATCTCCAACTGCTACCTCCGGTCCCCGGACTCAAGTGAATCAGCCCATCCGACAGGAAGTGTTTGTTGCCTGCACTATGAGCATAAACAAAGATGGTGTACGCTGAGAAGCCTGCGGGCTAGGTTAAAACACAACCCACTTCGCCCAGTGCTACCTAGCACCAGACCAGGGGTGAAACAG